>VXBZ01003786.1:0-21420 GCA_013399135.1 Heliornis fulica
GAGAGGCAGAAGCAGTTAATTGCTTTAGATTCCAGCAGCCCCAAGACGTGCCCTGTGTGCAGACACCCCTTCCTCACGCCGCGATGGACCTCACCGTCCAGCCAGCAAAGAAAGGAGGAGATGGAGGAGCTCATCGTGATTTTTAATGTCAAAATTAGATTCACTGTTACCTTATGGTCTCTGTAATTACTAGACATCACTCATCATTTTTCCCAGCTCAAGGGATACTCTGTTATTGACCTCACTGGGAAGATATAAATACATTCCTGAATGGAAATATCACCGTTTACTATTGTGGAAAGGTCTACATTATAGCTCAAAGGACTCTGAAATCTTTATCTCAGTGCACCTACAGCAGAGGAGAAAGCCTGATACTGTTGATACGATGGCAAACCGCTGCTACTGAGGTCCTATCTTCGAGGAGAAAAACCTATTACAGGTTATTAAAGGAGAGCAACAATAGCAAACCACGAGCTCGAAGGAGCTTGCTGCAGTCGAACAGCTGAAGATACAATGCTGGGCTAGCACGGAGCTGCCACTGATGGACGTGGCCAGAGGGCATGATGGCCTCACTGGTCCCAAGCTAGTGGGGCTGCAACATCTCTTGGGAGCGTGGCAGGACCGCAGAGCCACAGAAGATGAAAGAATGTTTATTTCCCCTGAGTGTGGTGAACACTGAAAGCAGGTGGAGGCCAGCGAGATGTTCTCATGAAGCCTTGTGTGGAGCATCGTGGTGGCAAGGTGCTCTCGTGGAGCTGTGCATGGAGGATCACAGGGCACATTCAGCTCTGTGGTTCATGCCTGAGGCTGCCTGAGAGAGGGGAGTCACTTGCTGGATGCTCCTGAGCCTGCGGGGGGGGGAGGGGTACTCTGCT
This sequence comes from Heliornis fulica, assembly GCA_013399135.1. Classification (NCBI taxonomy): domain Eukaryota; kingdom Metazoa; phylum Chordata; class Aves; order Gruiformes; family Heliornithidae; genus Heliornis; species Heliornis fulica. The sequence goes on from VXBZ01003786.1 coordinate 876, forward strand.
GGTGGAAGCCCTGTGAGACACCCTGTTGGTCTGGCAGTGCCTGACTGCTAGGGTTGGGTGTCCCCTGGAGACCATCTCCTTCTTGAGGTCATTGCAAAGGCGGTGTGTGCCATGGGGTGCCAGCTCTCATCTGGGTGGTCACCCGTGCTCCCTGGGGCCAGACTGTTACTGCTGGGTGAGTGGCAATGCCTGCTGCAAGCCCCCAGCGCCCGGAGCTGGGAAGCATCTCTGAGCTCTGAACAAGGGATCCATGGAGGGGATCAGCTGTCCTTGGCCATGGAATGACCCCCCTGTGCTTTCTGGGTCTTTGGGCAGCTGCAGAGAAAACATCTGTGCAGGCAGACCTTGTGCTCAGCAGGGGACACCTTCTTCCATAGAATCTGCATCACCTCTCAAGTGAGAAATCATAACCAGTGATGCTGGAGCTGAAATGTGTCTCCCTCACAAAGGATTTTGGTTTAGCCCCCAAGACTGCTGCCCCCATCGCTCCCCCTGCATCCCTGGTGAGGGGAGGGAGAAGGCCACCCCTCAAGGGGGTCACTCTCTCCTGCCTGGCTCATCTTTCTGCCCAAGTGCATCCCCCCAGCAGGTCATGCTGAGCCCCCAAGCCTGTACCTTCAGCACGGTGCGGCCGGAGGCTGGCAGGAGCCAGCTGGCCCCGCTGCGTGACAGCTCACACGTTCGGGAGCCCCAGGGCTGTCAGCAACGGTTCTCTGGGACAGGGCTGGCAGGGTGACTTCATGATTTCCTGGTCCCATAGCACAGCCCAATCCCCTTTGAAGGGGGAGCAGCAGGTTGCAGACAGGCAGGGCAGTGACAGAACAGGGATTGGACCCACAGACACTTCCCAAGGCTCAGCAGGGGTTTGGCTGCTGCTGGTTTTTTTTTTTGAGATTTATAGATTTCACCCAGGAAGTGTCAGCATCTCACACATGCTGGGCTAAAGTAGGTCCCAGCTCATAATGATACTGGGACTTGGTGGAAAATAAAGAAATGGTGAACCCCACCATCTCTCAGAGACTTACTCTCGTGACTAATCACCCTCTCAGGCACGTTAATTTTTAAAACGGTGTCACACAGATCCGTCAGCTGCTTTGGAAAATCCCTGCCTGTACTCCTAACGTCCCGCAGGAGCCTCCGTGCATGGAAACCCACACACCTCTGGGAGCCGCTTGAGGCACCCGAGGGAGAGAGGACCTGGTGCCTGTCGAGCCGGAGCCCTTCCCAGGGTGACAGCCACTGCGGGGGATGCTCGGCGTGCCCGCAGACGTGTCACTGAACGTCATTACTGATGGGGTAAGCAGGCTCTGCAGGCAGCCTCCCAGCCCTGCTGCTCTGCACACTGCTGGCACCCCCGGGCAGGAGGGGGGTGACCCGCTCAGCAGGGCATCCCAGGGGTGGGGGGGACCCTGCTTACTGAGGGGCAGGGAATGAGGGGGCTCCTGGTGTGGGGAGGAGGTGGAGGAGGAGGGATGGGGGCAGGGAGAAGGGATGTGCATGCAGGCACTGGCTTCACCTACATTTCTTGAATTTTCATGATGCCTAAAAACCCACCGGGACTGAGCCCTCTGCGAGGGCTGCGCTCTGAGTGGGTGTGGGGAGCTGGAAACCCGGGTGCCCTCAGCTTGGGGCAGGGACACGTGGCAGAAGAGACCCCCGGGGATGCAGCCCTGCCCCAGGCAGGGATCATCTCCAAGCCCCCAGCATCAGTGGGGAGAGGAGCAGGACAGCCTGTGAGAGCCGCTCCCATCCTTCCCCCTCTTCCCAGCCTCGATGGGCCGCGCTGAGGCAAAGCCACCCGGAGCCTGGCCGAGCCCGCATCCCGTGGGGAGAGCTGGCCTGCAAATTACAGTTTCTCAGCCTGCAAGTGCTTATTATAGTTTATTGAGCTGGGGAGGTTTCTCTGCTTTCTATTTTGGGCCAAGCTCCCATTGTATTTATCTACAATCAGCAGAGCAGCTTGTAGCCATTGGAGTTGAAGAAAATTGCTGTGAAAAGCAGGAAATTGGCTTCTCACCTTACGAGAGTGGGAGTGGGTTTTCACAGGTGGGAGCTGCATCTCCCCCTGAAGTACCCCAGCCAGCCCTGTGCTCACTGCAGCACGGGTACACTACCCATGGGGTGGCCTTTAGTGACCACAGTGTCAGTGTCTTCTGTTAGTGCTGCATTCAGGTCTCGCAGGGATGTGAGAAATAGGCTCTGACGCTGGATGAGGCTGCGCAGCCACGTGTGCTCGGCACTGCCTGGAAGATCTGCTCAGGAGGTCACTGCTGCATCTCGTATCAAGGGGCAAGTCAGCAACCCTCACGCCAGCTCATAGGTGTCTTTGAAAGGTGCTGAAAGTCTTTCAATGGTACGGTTATCACAGAATCCCAGACTGGTCTGGGTTGGAAGGGACCCCAAGGATAATCAAGTTCCAATCCCCTGACACAGGCAAGGCCAACAACCTCCAGGCCTGCAGCTAGACAAGGTTGCCCAGGGCCCCATCCAACCTGGCCTTGAACGCCTCCAGGCTTGGAGCATCCACCACCTCTCTGGGCAGCCTGTTCCAGCCCCTCACCGCTCTCTCCATGAAGAACTTCCCCTGATCTCCAACGTGAACCTTCCCTCCTCCAGCTTCAATCTATCCCCTTGTCCCACCACTCTGCCCTTGGGAAAACCCAATTCCCCTCCTGTCCATACACTTCCTTTAAGCACTGGAAGCTGCACTGAGGTCCCCCCACAGCCTTCTCTTCTCCAGGCTGACCCAGCCCAGCTCCCTCAGCCTGCCCTCACAGGGGAGGTGCTCCAGCCCCTGAGCACCATCTCTGTGGCCTCCTCTGAACCCTCTCCAACAGCCCCATATCTCTCCTGAATTGGGGTCCCCAGATCTGGACTCAGCACTACAGATGCGGCCTCCCAAGAGCAGAGAGGGACAATCCCCTCCCTGGCCCTGCTGGCCACCCCTCTGCTGATGGAGCTCAGGAGACCATTGGACTTCCAAACTGCAAGAGCTTACTGCTAGGTATCCCTTGGGAGGGTGGAGGAACAGTGAAAGCCTCTGCTGAGGTGCCTGGCGTGTGTGTCCTGTAGGGTTCAGGCTCTCCTGTGCTGCAGACTGGCTTCACACCCACCTAAAGTCACAGCAGTTTCCAAGGTGGGAGGTGGGAAAGCTGCCATGTGCTGGGGTGACTGCCCTAGGCATGCCTGCACCCCCTGCTTTGGACAGGGCTTCCCTGTGCCAGCGAGGTGCCGAGCGCTCATCCCTCCGGCCCGGCCCAGCTCTGAGCACAGAGGGCTCGGCCGGCTCTGGCCGTCCTCAGCCAGACGAGTCCCTCCGAAGGGGAGGAACGTGCAAGTGCCTCTGCAGCTTCTCTCTCTGGACCTACTGTAAATGTCACAGCAGTGTCTATAAGTGGCCTAACATATTAAAGATCAGGCAGCAAGGGGAGGGGAGATGACCTTTTGCATTTTGCCCGGAGCAGGCAAGGGTAATGCAATTATAATTTCATGTAATTCATCTCCTGACACCGTGTAATAGCTGAACTTCACTTGGCCAAGCCAGGGGTGGAGTGGAGAAAGGCAGGAGGAGGGGAGCCCCTCAGCCTCCCATCTGGGACAGCATCCCCCGGGCAGAAGCCCCCACCCTCGCACAGCTCATCTGCTGCCGCAAGGGTCTTGGGTCTGTCCAGGGTGCAGATGGAGCCTCTCCTCCTCGCAGGAGGCTGCCAGGGCCATTAGCTCAGAGCTGCTGTGTTTGGAGGCCAGCAGCTAAAACACTTCCCAGCCTGTGGGAGCATCTGGCACAGCCGGGACTGCTTGATGAGCCAGCCTCAAGCTGCTCCTCAGCATGGTCTAAGCTCTCCTCCGTCCCTTGCGACAGCGTCTTCTAGGGGTGTGCTTTTCGAAACGCACCAAGCACAAAACCTCTCTCTGCTGGTGGGGTGGAACGAGGGGCTGTGCCCCCACCTCAATCCCAGAGCTGAGGAGGGAGCAAACCCACCCCAACAAACTCAGCCCAACCCTTAAACCAGTCTTTTCTCTTGTCCGAGCGGGCTATACCTAAAGTCTGCATAGTGCCAGACTGCTGTTAATTAGCTCTTTGCTAATTTGCTCAGCTGCCCCTGGGCTGGAAAATGTTGCTGCAGTCCGATCTGGTTGGCCCATAGGAATTGCAGTGCTGGAGCAGAGGACTCACAGTCCATGGGCTGCACTGGGGGATGCCGTGCTCGGTGCGTGTAGTGCAGGGTTGGGTTTGGGCAGGTCACCTCTGCAGCATGTTAGCAGAGCACAGACCGTGTTTTCTAAAATAAAGTTACACTTATTAAATGCTGCTGCCACCTGAAATTTATTTTTCATCACTAACTGATTAAATTCTGCTAGTCAGAGAAAAAATCCCAGAAAAATCCTCCATGAAGCTCTGATAGCAGAGTCAATCTTTATAATATTGGGAACAATAAAACAAGAGACCTCATTTTGCTGAAGGTTTTATCTACAGGTACGTGGCTCTGCATGCCTACCAGCCCCATTATCATCCCAGCACCCAACAGGAGTCATTAAATATTTATTTAAAAGGTTTTAATTCCTGGATGGTGAAATAGAAACCGTCAAAGATTAAATGGTTTCAAGATAAACAGTCTGGAAGAGAGAGCACCTTGTTATATGGCTCAGGGGACCGGGCAGGGGAATGAAGGGGCTGCGTGCCCCTGTGCTGCTCAGAGGAAGATCCTGAGGCAGAGTCAGATAAAATAACCACGAGGTGGGAGGGGGGACCAGCTGAATATGGTGCTGGGTGATGCTGAGTCCAGGGAGCTGTGACAGAGATCTCTGTGAGCTGACACAGGGGCCTGGCACCCAGTGTTTGCAGCACGATGGCCACAGTTTGCCATGGGAAGAAGAAAAAGAGAAGGTTATCATCCAATCTGCTGCGGTCTGGACCCTTAAAGCCCAGAAGAAATCCCCGAAGTCCAGCTTCTGCTGCACCAGCATTGCGCTGTTGTGGTGATCTGACCCTGGCTGGAGGCCAGACTCCCACCAAAGTCACTCCTATCACTCCCCTCTGAGCTGGACAGGGGAGAAGATACCTAATGAGAGGCTGAGGAGTGGAGATAAGGGCAGGGAGAGATCATTCTGCAATCAGTGTCACAGGCAGAACAAACTCAACATAGAACAAAGGAAAGAAAACTTTAATTTACTACACTGCACACACAGAGAAACCAGAGTTGGANCTCTCCCATGGGGCCTCAGCTCTTCCCCACCTGCCCCAGCGTGGGTCACTGCTAGAAACTCACAGAATGTCTCTCAGTCTCTCAGTCCCAGACTGCTGCCCCCAGTCTGGTCCCTCCACAGAGTCATAAGCCCCCCCATCAAACCTGCTCCAGTGTGGGCCTCCTTTCACATTGCAAACACACCACAGCTGTATGGGCAGCGCCGCTCTCCACAGGGGAAACATCTCTGCTGCCTCTCCCCACATGCCTCCTGCCGATCCGTCATGGCAGTCCTCTAGAAGCCCTCAGTAAATGTATTTTTTCTTTTTAAGAACTACCTGAATCTCAGCTATATGAAAGAGGTTAACTGGCGTTTCCCACACCGTGTGTGCTCCAGGGCTGACAGGGTAGGATGTGCCTGTCTAGAAGTTCTCTGTTCCCTGCATTTGAGTCATCCGTGGTGTCTGTAATTGAAAAAACGACATGTACGGGCTCCCCTTGTGCTCCAGCACCCCTGAATCAGCAGCTCTGACGGGGTAAAACAGGCTGCACCTCAGCACTGGGATTTGGCACTTGGGGTGCCATGGGAAGAATTGAGTTTCCAGCAGCAGGTTGGAAAGTGAGCACCACATCCTTGCTTCTGGGAGGAGCTTCTGAGTTACATCTGTTTGAGCACACAGAAAAGTGATCAGATGTCGGCATGGGGAGCACCGGCAGCCTCAGCGCGGGCAAGGCAGGAGCCACCCCATGCTGTCTGCACACCTCCCTTCCCCGAGCCCTTTTAAATGCAGAAAGAAAACCTCATGTTTTCCACCTCACTCTTGACAGAAAAACCAATTTGCCTTTCCAAACCTATAGCAACACCTAAGGCTTTTACCATGATTTGCCTTTCTTTTTTTGAGCAGTCTACAGTGGAAAACATAGAGGTTGAAACAACACAGCACCTCCCATCTATGGATTGACTATAATACTTGCCCTGTCATTTTATACCATTAAATAAGGAAGCGCCCTACTGATTTTTGAAGCATAGATTTTTCAGCATGATGAATGGGAAGGAGTTTTTTTCGGTCAATTCAATTTAATTATGCTACAAAGCATTGAAGAGAAGACCCATCCCTGTCCTCCAACCCCCTCAGCTTGCTGCAAAGGATGGGGCACACTGGCCAGTTTGGCATCGTCCTGCAAACCTCTGTCCCCCTGCTTGGATTCCTCCTGGTTTCCTCATCACTGCACTCCAGAAGATGTTTTGCCATATGTTTGTTCAGCCTCAAACCAAGAGTCTCCACGTCACACAGAGATGATCTGGTTGCCCGTGGGCATTTGATCCTCACCATCACAGCAGCTTGTGTGGGACTCAAGCTGATCCAAACATCCATCCTTCAGCTTGGAGAAGAGAAGGCTCTGGGGGGACCTTGTAGCATCCTTCCAGTCAGTGAAAGCTGCTGATAAGAAAGCTGAGGAGGAACTGCTCCCAAGGGCATGGAGTGATAAGATGAGGAGGGGTGATGGGTTTAAACTAGAAAAGGGGAGATTTAGGTTGGATTTTGGGAAAAAGTTCTTCAATATAAGGGGTGGTGAGACACTGGCACAGGTTGCCCATAGAGGTGGTGGAGGCCTCATCAATGGAGACAGTCAAGGCAAGGGTGGATGGGGCTCTGAGCAACCTGACCTGGTCAAGATGTCCCTGCTCACTGCAGGGGTTGGACTAGATGGCCTTTAGAGGTCCCTTCCAACCCAAGACATCCTGTGATTCTGTGATCCAATGTAGGCACATCCCAGTCAGACGTCAGTCACAGCTGTCCTGGACTGAGAAGTCCCCAAAGCCCATTTCACCCCCGGTAGGACCGGCAGTGCCGCATCAGCGCTGCGTGCGCCGGAATCAGAGAGCGCTTTGAGCACCGCAGAGCGTTTGCCTTCAGAAGCCTTTGGGAGGTTTGGGATTTATCTCCATCCCGGGGGGGAGCCTTATTAGTGGCTTTTGGGTACACCGCTCCTGAATAATGAGGACAATCCTGTCTCAGGAAGATAAATCCCAATATAATGATGCCATTGTCTTTCCTTATTGTAACTCTCTGTCAGCCCCTCATTTAACTGCTGTTTTACCCAAAGATTTTGACAGCCTGTTTTAGCACAGGAATGGTAATACAATGCTTTTTAATTGCCACCCAATCTAAAATTAGCCCTTTCTTCTGTGGCTAATGAGCCACCACGCCATCCTCTGTGGATGACGGTTTGACCATGGCCGGTTATGTCTCCTCATCCTCATGGCCATGCTGGATCTCCCACTGCTTTTCCTTGTCCCCATGGGCTCAGCACATCACCCGACCCCACTGCAACATCAGAAACTCTCTGCTCAAATCCCTCCTTTCCTACACTTGCCTGCTTTGCATGGGAAGAGCAATCCATGTGGAAAGGGGTTTGCAGCTTCTCAAGTCCTCCTACAACTATTGCATGAAAGAGGGTGGCTGAGAGACACAGCCTCAGTGCAGAAACACTTCTTGGAAATAAATTTGTGAGAATATATTTGCGTGGTGACAGGTGTGGGGAGCACCAGAGCAGGACTAAGCAGGCAGGCGGCTCGTAGGTCATTATGAGTTCAAATCAGTTACCGGGGGATGCAAAGGGAGACGGAGATGGATGTATTGTAAGAAGGTTTTCTGGAGAGGATTTGAGCAATTTCAACTAGCTGCCATGGCTGGGATTGGCTTGAAAGTTTCCCAATGAATTTCTTTGTCAGGAGGAAATTGGGCTGTTGACTGGAGGAATGTGCAGAATAGAAAAGCAGCCCCTTTCTTTTGAAAATCCACCAGTGAAAAATCCAAATAAAGCTGAAATTCCTTAACCTTTTGACGTGGATTCCCCCAGGATCTGTAGTTTGTAATTCTTCCTGGGTGCTCAAGGCAGCAGTGGGCACATCCCTGCAGAGGGGTGTGGGGGCAGAGACCTGTCCAGGCACAGTGCAGTGGTGTGGAGGGTGTTGGATCCTCAAACCACAGCCAGGATGTACAGCCTGAGCCTTCATTCACTTGGGGCACACCCAAGACATTTATCCCCAAGACATTTATCCCCAGGCCAGCTGACCTGTGATTCACACACACCCGGGCAGCAGCAGCCCCGAGTGAAGGGCTTGCGGTTCCCAGGCACTGCGCCACCGCGCCCAGCTTGCTGCCGAAACGCCACATATCCTCAAGGAAATTTTGGGGAGCAATTCCTTGGTGTATATTTTCCAGAAATTTGCAGCCTGCAGGAAGGAGAAGCCTCTACTCCCCACACTATTCTGAGTGGCCAGCGGTGAGGAGCATTTGCAGCTGCTGGACAAGATCTGGAAAGGGTACGAAGGCTGGGGTGAGTGTGCCTCTTTTCCTCCACTCTGTGTTTCTGTGCTGATTTAGTTTGAGGTGTTTTTTCCCAGAGGTTGCTGTCCCAGTAGATGAAATTTGGAGCAGCCTTGCATGGATTCACACCATGCCCAGGACTCATCAGTGGGGTACATCCCTTAAACACAAAGGTAATTGTGCTGCTGTTGCCTCTGTTACGTACGTACATCTACCCATCTTGCAGGAGGAAAAAGTCCCTGGATGTGACTTGGTTCTTGGCATTGGGATCCAAAACCTGCTGAAGCAGTGGAAGAGGGTTGTGTGGGCTTTGTGGGCCTTGGACTGTTTATTTGACCATTTGTTAAAGGAAGATCCTTTGGGAGTCTGAGCCACTTCTTGCATTTATTGCAGCGCTGGTGCTCTCAGTCACTTCAAAGGGCTAATTTTCCTGCTTGTGTCTTCATGATCCGTCAGGGGCAGGGTGGTCAGCAAATAGCCACGAGGGATGCTGCTTGGCTAGCAACATGGTGGTTCTCACAGGGTAGAGAATGAAAACCTGTAAACCAGTTCAGGTATGAGATAAGCTCCGTAGCCTGATGCGGATGGTGAATGCAGCGCCCTGCCTGCTGGGGACGCCATCAGCGGGCACAGGACTTGCTGCCACTCTGGGAAGGTTGAGGAGGACCCTGCAACCATTTCTGGCTCTGTTTGCTCCCATTTCACTCCCTCTGTGCTGTGACCCCACCGTGCTCTGCCGTGAGCGGGTGTGATACCAGCTGGCGTCTGGCCATAAAGAGCAGCATTCCCACTGAAGCGGACTGCCCGTGTCCTCCACATCCACCAGTGTGACAGTTAGTGGGGAGTAACCCGTGCTGAGGCTGCTGGCAGCTGCAGTGTTCCCAGATGTGGATGTGTCTGTCCTTCCTCTCCCAATCAGCACAGCTGTTAAACCAAAGGCTGGGCTGCACAGCCACCTATGAGCCCACGGAGCAGTGGGACACGTGGTGACAGGGTGCACAGTGACAGCAGGGGTTTGGCTGGCAGGGGCTGCAGCCAGCAAAGAGGGTTTGCAGAGGGGAGTGGGCTGCTGTGGCACTGGGAGACCCCTTCCTATGCAACCCCCGTGGTGGCCACCCCATCCCTGGGGCAAGTGGAGCACGGCTGTGACGTGCTTTCCCTAACCCCCAGTAAGCTGCAGGTGGGAATGCTGATACTCATGAGCCGCTTTCCACCTTGCCCCTCAGTTGGTTTCCCACCAGTTTCCACTGGAGAGGGCACATGGCACTGCTGGAGATCCCTGCTCAGGTAACAGGCCGTGGGGATGCTCCAGAAGGGTGAGGAGCAGCCATGTACCTGCAGGCAGAGACTCATCTCCCTGCCCTGCTCTCTGGCTGCAGACCCAGACCAAAGGACCAGCATGAGGCACAGTTCTGCAGGGAGCTGCCCTGTCACACGTGCAGGCAGGACAGGGTCGTGTCAAGGAACCAGCGGCGTGGAGAAGTTTGTCCTCGGGATGCGGGAGCAGCCTGGAGGCTCCTCCTGACTCTTTTCCCCTGTAATGCAGTGCTATATGAGCATCACAGGAATCAATACAGTTATGCCCTGAAAAAAGAAAACTCATTTATTTATGAGGCTATTTGATATCCTCTGAAATGCCTCATCTAGCAGACCCCCTCCATTAGAAACCCTGCGAAGCTATGCAAGAAAAACCCATATCTTATTATTTAAATTAATAAAGCAGCTGCAAATTTTTGCTTCATTTTAAAATATGACTATAGAAAATATCCTTCCATGGACCATTTTTCCTGTGGTTTTCTTCCTGAATATTCCTAATTATGGCCATAATTAATTTTAACGAGTCACCCACCATCAATTCCAAGGTAATTTGTAAGTGTCCTGAAGCTGACTTAAAAAAACCCAAAACACTCAAAGTGATGCCCTCCTCCGGCTGCCTCTTTAATGAAACCTGGGATTACTTAAGGAATTGGCACTTGGCCCCAGCGATGCAAAATTGCCTGTTCCTCAGTCAGGGCCGATGCTGTCCACCCATTGATGGATGGCATCATTCAGGGCTTTTATAGGCACAGCAAAAGAGGCCAATCTGTCCGGACTGATAAATCGAAACCTTTTCTAATATTTCATAGTTCTACCAGACATATGTATGGAGCCAACGTGATGCTGCATTTTCAGGGGGAAACAGTTCCTCTAAGGTGAATGGTCATCACCCAAGTCCTTGGACAAGCTTTGGCCTCTGGGGCAGGAAGTTGGGAAGGTCTGGGTGGATAGATGAATGGAGAAAGGAGGAACAGCAAGTGCTCTGGAGTCTCATCTCCAGCTGGGATAATGTCAGATATCTCTACAAGAAGGTATTTCTGCTGCTTGTAGGCATCCAAGAATGTATGAGCCCTTAAAGGGCACCACAGACTGAACTTCACCATGTTACTCTCATAGGAGAAAGGAAATCTGGTGAAAGAGCAAAGCCAAAAGTATTAAGGGCAGGACTGGCAGGTGGGACGAAAGGGGAAGGAGGGGTTGGTCTGCAGAGCACTCCTGAGTCTTCGCAAGGATGGATGCAGACAGAGACCCCCCAATAGAGCACCCACCACCCCAGGACTCAGGGGGACTGTTTGCTCACCAGCAAGCTCAGTGTGGCCCAGGCAGGGGTGTGCTGCCTTCAGCCATTTGTTCGACTAAAGAGCGCTGCTGATGTCCTCATTAGAGCAGCCGAGAAGAGGGCTGGAGGCCAGCAAGCGGCTGTGCGGGGGCTCGCTGCTGACATTTCAGAGCTCATCAGGGCGGCTGCCGCTAGCCAGGAGTTTGACATGGAAAATAAGAACACAGGTAGCAACGAGATCCTCGGCATTAGGGCATGGCTGGTGGCCAGGTCTGTCCTCGAATTCCTGTACAAGTTCCCTGCAGGCATCGCCCTCCTTTGGTTCCCTTTGCTTTGCAAGTGCATCCAGAGCTGGTGCAGCTTGGCCGCGGGGTTTGAGGTTGTGGCAGCAGGATTTGGGACATGTTCATGACTGCTCCCACCAGCCCAAGCTGGGGCTGGTGCCATTGTTTGCCACTGCTGGGAAAATCAATAATCCCAGCTGCAGGGTTGCTGTGATAGTCCCGATCCCAGCTAAACCAGTGGGAACTGCAGGTCTGGGTCGGTAGAGCCGTGCAGTGCTGCAGGAAGGTGGAGTTGGGAGGCACGTAGAAAATCCTGACCTCTTGAGGCAGCTATGCCAACCATCCCCATCACAGCCCTTGGAAAAGCTCTTATCGCTGAGTCTTAATCTGCGGTAGCTCCGGAAGGGATAATACACCCATCTGGGGAGCTCGGGAGGCTTCCCAGAGTTTATAGAGAGCAGCGTGGGGAGGGACGGGGTTCAGAAACCCTGGTGTTCAAGGGACCAGATTGAAAACTGTGAAAATACTGAAATATGATCTCATTTCCATCTCCTGGTCCTGCGACACCGAGGGCACAGCTCATGCTTGCCAAGCGCTGTGCACAACCAGAGTGTTCCTGGCCCTTTCTGAGTGAGGTGCTGAGGTTTCCCTGCAGCCCACGGTTGGTGTCGGGACGAGGCGCCCGGTTCTCCTCTGGGGCTATGCACCTGACACAGCACCTGGGGATGGCAACCTCCCTGAAGGGGAAAGGCCCAGGTTAACAATAGGAAATCACAAGTGAAAAGCAACCCAGAGCTGTAATTTAGCCTTTAATTTCTGTGGCATAGAAGGGGTATCGGAGGCCCGAGCAGGCCTCTCGGTGGCAGCGTGCCTGACTCCCGCGCTCGAGGAACCGCACGCATTAGCATGGTGAGCAAGGCAGGCGGGGAGGGGTGTGCAGTAAAAGCTTTCAGTTCTCCAAAAAGCCCACGAGGACGTAAGAGATGCTCTCTCTTTACATATGCAAGGGCTAGTGATGATAGCATTAAGCTGTGGAAAAATGCTTCCTCTTTACTGCAACTTGAAATGGTGAAATATGAGCTGACCAGCAGCCGCGGCAACCATTTTATCCTCCAATTTACTGCTCTCACTCCCAGCCGGCCCCGAGAGCCTGGCTCCCTTTGTACCGTTTTTCTATTAGTGGCTTTTATTTGTGGCTGGGAGCTTTGTACTTGCAGAGCAGAACCCGCCTTTGCTCCTAAACCATCCTGCCTGGGCACAGCTCCAAGGCCCCGCGCCGGGGCCAGGGAGAGCTGCTGCTGAGGCTCTGCCAGGTTACGGTGCCAGGAGCAGGGGTAGAGCCATGGGACGCTTTATGTCCCACCACCACACCAAGAGCAGGACAGGGAGAGCAACTGGGTCCAGCAGTGCCTCAGTTTCCCCATCCTGCTTTACCCCAAGGCCCAACACTGGTTGCGGAGGGGTGTGAGAGGTTTGGGGATGTCCCTGCTTTGGCATGACCCCACAGAGGCCCACTGCTGGCCCAGGGCACCCCAGGGACCCACAGGGCTGCCCAGAAGAGCAGGGACCAGTCCTGGTTTTCAGACAGGCTCAGTTTTCCAGCAAACACTTGTGAGATTTGCTGGAGGTGCCATACCTACCCCAAAGCACAGTCTTCCAGCCTCTGCTTGGACAGGGTCTTCTGCAGCTTTCTCTGTTCTCATCCCCAGTCCCCTCAGAATAAGCCCAGTTAAAGTTGCCTTGTGCTTGGCTGAAGGCATTTAATCACTGTCTTGGCGTGACGGAAATACAAGCCACTCCTGTGCCAGCCAGGACATGCTCTTCTTGCATGACCAAAGATGAGCAAGGAGCCATCTGAGCATGAAATAGTTGTCAGGCTTCCAGAGGGTCACAAGATATATGGATTATGAAGTAGAGACTCCCACAGATCTCAGATTATCAAATAGAAAGGCTGCAGGAGAAGATTGCTTCAAAGTGTTAGATCACAGCAGCACTGTCTTGAATGCAGAGCTGGGCTGAAGCACCAGCCCAAAGGCTGGTCCATGAGACCCTTCCTCATAGGCCCCAAATGTAGCCATCCCTGCACCAAGCTTCTCGTCCATCAGAATGATCTTGTGCCCGTTTCTATCTCCAGCTCACGGGAGCAGGCAGGGTTTATGCACGGGTGTGCTATGTGGAGCAGAAGGCATCTAAAGGTTAGAGCTCTTGAAGGACTGGAGATTGGGATTGAACAGGACACTTCAGGCAGGTTGAACAGAAACTAATAGGATTAGAGGAATAGGTTTGACATTGGTGGGAGCTGTCTCGCTTGCACAGATCAGGTGCCTTTAGAAGAACAGACAGTTGCTGGGGGGAAGCCCGGCAGCATGATGGCAATCCTTGAGGGGCTGTCAGAGATGGGGACCCCCTGAGTGCCTGAGATCCAAGGGGATGCTTTCACTGGTGGGAGGACACTGCTCTGCCCTTGGGCCTCCTTGCTGCAGCCCCGAGATAACGAGCAGCGATGCCATCGCGGTGTTAGTGCTCCAGAGGCTGAGGAGGGCTCACTGGTATTTTGCTCAGTGGGGGTTTTATTGCTGCACTTGGCTCTGAGCTGTGACCACTACCAGCCTCTCAGAGGCAGTCACTGCACCTGGGTTACAACAGATGCAGCTGAGGGTCACCTCCCTGTTCCCATGTCCTGGTTCCCCATGTGCATTGCTGGCAGCCAGGAGCATAGCCCTGGCCAGGACAGACACAGGTCACTGGACTGCTTTCCATCAGGAGCATCTGAGCTACTTGCACAGATGATGCCTGTGAGATGCCAGAGCTGCAAGAGGAGCATCGGCTTGGTGACCCAGGAGGTCCTGTCCAGCCCTGGGTCCCTGTGGCCCTGCCAGCCAGAGCCAGAGATCCCCTTCAGGCAGTCCCTGTTCCAGGCTGAGAAGAGCCAAGGAGACAGCAGAGTTGTGAGCATCCCTCCTTTGCATCTCTGCTCTGCCTGTGCCCCCACTCTACTTCTCCAGACCCCCAGCTGCCCTTAGATCTAGGGAATTCCACTGACACGTCCCTGCAGCTCCTGAACAAGACTGTTTGTTAAACCCAGCCTAAGGACCAGCGTCACTGCCCACCCCCAGCTCGGCACATGGAGCCTGCTCACCACCTCACCACTGCCCACCAGTTATTCCTCCCCAAACCCCCAGCCCAGCCCAGTGTGACCTACCTGCAGAGCCAGACATCAGATGCTTTTCTGTAAGGCTCCTGTGTAATTCCATCCATTTCTTTCCACTCCCCCACTAATTTATTCACTCCAGGTTTGTTTAAATCAGCCCAGACTTGTTTTATTCTTTTTTTTTTGTCTTTTTTTTTCCTTTTTCTACCCACAAGATCTCTTTGTAAACTGTGTTGCTCATCCAAGGACGTGGCGTTCCCCAGGTAGCTGGGGTGAGTGGAGGGGGGCAAGCCCCAGGGGACCGTAACAGCGGGGCGAGCGCCTTTGCCTGGCTTTCGCTGCGCTAAGCACTGCTCACGACTTGCCTCCCTAATTACTTCTCTTTCACCATTTCCCTCTACTGCTTCAGCAAAGAGAGAAGCTACACTTCTCAAGCAGACCCCTTGCAGCATTAGCATAGAGAGATATTTTAATTTATCTTTCTTCCCCAAGATAAACTGTGAATTTCTGATGAACGGTGATTCTTTACCATAAGATGAAGAATTATCCTGTACACTTATTGATCTCCTGAGAGCTAATACTCAGGAAAACAATCCCACCAGAGGAGTGGGGATTCTCCATCTCTCCCCAGCTCGGCAGCAGTGTGTGCCAAGAGGTTCCGGGGCTGCAGCCTGAGGATGCACCTATTGCCGGCAATGGCTGCAGAGCACGCTGACCCTGCTAATGAGCTGCTGGGCTCTGCATGCTGAGAAGGGCCTAACTCTCTCTTATAACCCTCCTTCAGACAGAAAATGGCTCTTCATTTAGCTCTTGTGTTGACAGGGCTCAAATTAAGGGCAATCCAGGCGGCTTTCAGAGCAAGAGATGCACACGAGCCCTTCTGGGGAGGTAGAAGGACTTGTAGGGAATCCAGTATCCTGAACTCAGGCACTGGATGAAACTCCCCTGGGCTTCACCTTCACACTAACCCCACCTTGCACTCCAGGCTTAACCCACCCCCGCTCGCCGCACACGTCCTGAGCAGAGTCAGACACGGGCGATCCATCACGAGGCGCAGGAGTCCAGGAGCGGCCTTTGCACTACCTGGGCCCTGCAAGAAGAGCTATGGAGGTGTTAGGACCAAAAAATCATCTTATTTGCTTATCGATTTCCAGTAAAATCTAATAATTAGAAAAATAGCCCTGCCGGCTTGAGCCTACAAAGGAAGGAGGCAAAATCATTCAGAGGGTGACAGCGCTTCGATACTCTCCCTGTAATTTCTCTGGGCAGACAGACAAGTGTCCCTGCAGCTGGCATTAGTCTGTGTCTCAAGGGAGAGAGAGCCGAGAGCGTCAGCGCCGGGAGCCCAGGGCACCCCTGGGGCACCTGTGGGGCTGGGAAAGGACTCCTGTGCAGACACCATTTTGTGAGGCCAGTGCTGTGGTGGGCCCTGGTCCCCTGGGTTAGCTGTGGTGGCATTACCAGCCCAGAAGTGCTCTTGTCGCTGCCAGCATCACCCACAGCTCCTGTTTGCACGGGTGGGAAGATGCTGCCGTGAAAAGAGCTGGTGCCATGTCCCCGAGCGTGAAGAGTGAGGCTGCTCCTGCTGGGAAAAGACCATCCCCGTGGCCAGCACTGGCACAGAGGCAAAAGCGACACTTCTGAGGACCAGATCTGCCTCCCCTGAGAACAAGCAGAGTGTTTGTCTTTCCACTGGTTCCTAATATGGGACCTGCTACCACACCACTGCCCTGGGCAGCCTGCTCCAACACCTGACAACCCTTCCAGGACAGAAATTCTTCTGATGTCCAACATCAATCTCCCCTGGGGCAGTTTGTGACCATTTCTTCTTGTCCTATCACTTGTTACCCGAGAGAAGAGACCAACCCCACCTCTCTGCACCCTCCTTGTAGGGACTTGGAGAGAGAGAGAAGGTCTCCCCCAGCCTCCTCTTCTCCAGACTCAAAAGCCCCAGGTCCCTCAGCCACTCCTTGTAGGATTCATGCTATGCAGGATATGTCATGTGCTGTGACCCCCCAGCTTTGCCCCCTTTGCATGTGATCAACAGAGCAATCAGGAGGTTTTTGGCAATGAGCTGATATTTTACCTTTGGGAAAACAAGCTTTGAAACACTCTCATCCCAAACATCTCGTCCTTTGCTTCCTGCTTCCCAGCCCTGCTCCTTCCTACTGAACTGCCCTACCTTTCCACACAGCCCTGCTCCTGTGCTCCCTCCCCTGATGTGAGTGCTCCTCTAGGTCTGAGAACGCTGAAGAAGCATTAATGCTGGAGTGCATTGCACTTCCCAGAGACTTTGGGAATCTCCTGGAGCTGGGTCTTCAGAAAGTGCAGCTCTCCAGGCGGGTGTCACCACCTCCAGTCATGACAGGCACTATCCTCAGACTCAAGGAACCATCCCTCCTGTCTGGCAATGAGGGCAGTGAGACAAAACATCATGGACAGGTGACAGACAAAGGGGTCACAAGTCGCTGTCTGCTGACCATCCCTGTGTCGGTTTCACACTGTGGGACATGGACCACATCTCACTCAGTATGTGTGTGCCATGCTCAGCCCAGACAGTGGTCCCCATCATCTCACAGCTTGCCCTGTGCCCTCGGTATTTATCCAGAGGGCAGCAACTGGGGAAGGAGCTGCCCAGCAGCCAGGACTGCTCCGGGGTAGGAGCAGAGTCATTTGCAGAGGGAGAGGCTCTGTGCACAGAAAGTGCTGGGGAAGGGAGGCTCTTCTCCTTTTGGCTCGAGCTGACTCGTGTGTGGGTCAGGACCGATAACTTCATCTTGCCAAGTTTTGCTGATTAGCATTCTGCTCCAGTCTGGGTTTCATAAGCTGGTCTGACTTCGTAAGATAAAAAAGTAATAACACTGCCCTCTATTATTTATTAGCAGCCTTTATGTCTCCTGGAAAAAAAAAAAAAAGCCCTTCCTCTCTCCAGCTTCCTAGCTGGGCTGCTCTGAACAAGGTGTGATGCTGTCACTCCACAGCTGCTGCCACCAGGGCTCCAGAAATCCCACTCTGCAGTCCAAGAGCTGTATTCCAGGTGTCACAGGCACTGGGTCGGCTCCTGCCCTGCCTTTCGGGGTACCCGGGGTGGCCTCGTGCTCCAGCTCCAGGCAGCCTGGGACACTTTCCCGAGCCCAGTGGGGGATAGCATGGCAGTTGGGGTATGGCTGGGTGGGATTCCCACAAGAGCACTTGCCTTTTGCCCTGATTTCAGGGCTATTAAGCTCTTGCATATAAAAATATTTTGCCTCTAACTCTTAAAATGCTGCTCTGAATGCAGCAGGCGTTCATCGTTGGACCTGGGCTGCGTGGGCGTCTCAGATGGAGATGGTCCATGCTGGATCCTTTGGGGTCCCGTGGATGTTTTTGGAGTAGATGGGTGTCCCTGGTGTCCCAACAATGCTCTCCTGGGGTGTTTGTCCCTCCTGAGAGTGGTGCAGTGTCCCCATCCCTGCGCTCAGCCTGCGCACGGGGGACTCAAGCTGCCTGGTGCAGCACCGGCATCCTTGCATTGCCTGTGGTTTGTGTTGACTGTATTGACTGAATTAATTACAGCTGAGGTTCAATATTGAAATTACTCAGAACTCCGGATAGCCAAGCTGAATCAATTAGTTTATTAGCGAGAGCCAAAGCCAGCCGAACAGCGAAGGGACGTTGCACCCTCAGAGAGGAGGCAGAGCAGCTGCCCTTCATCAGACATCCATCCCATGATGAACATTGAGAGCAATGGGCACAGCGTGGCCTCTCACTGCACCTCTGTTTCAGCCCTAACACCCCAAACCTGGCAAGTTGGTAATTTAACCTCTGGTGTTCGCCGAGGCTGAGCTGGCTTCTCGCATGGTTCTGCAGGAGCACTCAGCATCCTCACGTACAGCAGCGCGCAGGGGGGCTGCAACTCAAACAGAAGGGAGGCCTTGATGCCTGGGGCATCTATGACTCACATATATGATATTTCTGAGCCCCAAGTGTGGACATGGATGTTGGCCATAAAAGTACATCACTAACTAATATAAGGACGTAGGACTCGGGTTTAAGACACGGATGTACACCATTGGCATGCTTCAGCACACACCCTGGGATCTCCAGCACAGAAGGACATGCCAGTGCTACATCCACCTTGCCTATGGCAGCGTTTCCTGGCCCTGGCACTGGGAATCACACGACTGTTTCCAGTTGTCCCAAGCTCCAGGTACGTCACTGCCCGGAGACACCAGGTAGGAGTGCTAAACCCGCCAGCCTTACAACCCATCACCTTTTCCCCCTCCTTGCTCTAGCACCTTCTCATGTGTGACTATCTGAATGGGAATTAATGGGATTTTGCTGGAGAAGCACCTGGAGGGCTGGCTTTGCTGGGGCGGAGCTGGCTCCTTGCAGGTGGCAGGGGGTGGCATTGCTATAGCAATTGTCACCTGGGAAACAGAGAGGTATAGAAATGCTGGAGCAACGGTATTCTCTCACATTTCTCGAGTAGGTTGGTTCTGTTTGGCGTCCAGCCCTGGTGTGGGAATCCAGAGTAGAGCCCAGAAGCAGATCCATACCCACGCCCCATCCTTGCACTTGGCCAGAGCATGTGGATGGCACGAACCACCCTGCAGCAGATGGCCACCACAGCCCATCAGATGTCTCCTGTAGGTGTAGAGGAGGCTCAGGACCAAAGGAGATGGGCTCAAGGGGAAAAAAAGTCTCAAAACAGAGATGGACGGAGCCCCACTGAGGTCAAGACTTCAGCTCCTTTGCTTTGGGACAAAATGCCTCATCCCTCCTCCCCAAATCTCCAGGAGCAGAAACTTCCCAGTCCGCATGGGATCATGGCAACATGCGTCTCACTTAAATAAGGTATTCACAGGGATGCTCTTTGGATCTTTCCAGTTTTATTTCTTTAGTTGGTTTACTTTAAGATTAATCAGAAATGTGGAAAGTGCCAGAGACACAGAAAAGAGGTTCTAAATAATTCTGAGTGATTGAGAGCACCGTGATTAATGGGATCTGCCGGTGCCATTCGGGTGGAAGCAGCCTTCCGAAAAATAGATTTATGTTAAATGGAAAAATACAATAACGCCATTCACAACAGGAGAAAACACGCGGTGGAAGAACCTGTCTTGAGCAGTCGTCACACATAATTCAGGCTCACGATGAACAAAAGTTAACTTCTCTAAGCTCTGTGTGTCCTGATTCTAAATTCATCCATTATATTTATCTTCAGTCCTCCCCAAGTGCAATAGATTATTTCTTGGAGAATTCACCATGCTTCATATCAGGCGGGGTTTAATATTTTATACAGTTCATTAAATAACACATTCAGTTCAGCTCACAATGCCTTATTCATAATCCCATATACATCCCTGTGAAACCACAGAGAAACAAAGAAAAAGGGATGTATGGAGGAGCAGAGGAACGTGTTGAAATGGTGCTGTGCAGGAGCCCTTTGCAGCCGCGGCTTTGCGAAAGGAGAGGAGAGAAGGTGGTCCCGGGTGGCAGCAGCGGGAAGCATGTCAGGACAGCTCAGAAGAGCACATCTGGACTTCTGCTTTTGGTCTGGTCATGTCAGGCAAGTTGATCCTCCCTCCCTCTCCACTCAAGGTGTGAAGGGGAGAGAGCTGCCTCTCATCTATCTTGTGCTGACCTCGTGGAATCGATTCGAGCTGTAAATGCGCGCTGCCCTCTTGGGAAGAGTGAGAACTGATACCCCTGAGGGACATGGACAGCAGAGGCTTTTTACAGGCTCTGGGTGGGGTTTGGGGTATGTGACTGACCTCACCTGAGCAAGGTGTACCACTGCAAGGCACCCTGCCTTCCTCAGCCTGCCACATGTGCATTGCGCTTCCCTGGGCTTCAGCTCCTCCACTGGCTCACACCCACGGAATCATGGAACCACAGAATCACCAGGTTGGAAAAGACCTTTAAGATCATCGAGTCCAACCGTCCCTGTCCTCTCCTGACCCCTCTCCCTGAGCACCTCATCTCCTGCCTGGTCAATACACCCAGGGGTGGGG
>VXBZ01003786.1:21537-33605 GCA_013399135.1 Heliornis fulica
AGCTCCTACAGGTGATCCTCAGAAGGTTTGTTCTTCAGACCCTTCCCCAGCCTGGTCACCCTCCTCTGGACCCACTCCAAGACCTCGTTGTCCTTCTTGGAGTGAGGGGCCCAGAGCTGAACACAGTCCCCACAACGTGTTACTGCGTGGCTCCCTTGTGTGATGCGGGATGCACAGGGAGCCCCGAGGGCTGCGGGACCAGAACCACCGGCTGCTCCGGTGCCAGATTTGTCTCAGTGGTTTGTGCTCTACAGGTCTGGTGAGCACCCACCTGTGACAGCAGGATGTAAAGACCCTCTCACAAGCAGCATCTTCTCCTAAGGGCAGTTTCTGGGATTTCAGGGCAGGGCTTTGGCATGGGCAGACTGAGGGGAAACATTTCACTGCAAGCACAAGGAATGTTTTTTGGCAGAAGGGCAGATGTAGACGGCAGTGGGTGAAATCCCTTCCCTGCTCCAGAACCCGGCAAGATACGGCAAATATCTCCAAGGAGGCTGACCCTAGTCACTGCATCTGCAAGGACACTGTCTGATGGGTGAAGGCTAACGTCAGGCAGAGTCTATTATTTCTTCATGTGATTAAAATTAATAATTTATACAGGTACAAAGTGACTTCCTGGTAATTTCTTGTGAGCCGCGATTCCTCCTCAGCAGCACTGGGGACGCCGGAGGAGACGTGAGGAAGAAATAATGGGGATGGATGAAGATGCCGGTGTGAAGGGCAGAGCGAGCAGCCCTTGTGCTCCCGCTACGCACGGCGTCCGCTGCCCCGTGAGCGTACGAGCTCCGTGCTGGGAGCAGACAGTCACCCAGCAATAAATATCCCTGGCTAAACGATGCATGCCAAATGAGGATGTACCTCATACCAGCTCTCAAGAGCCACAAGTGTCATGTGCTGTTCCCTACCAGGATTGTTCTGTCCTCAGAAGGACCCGGTGGAGTGCTTGAGCTTAGAAAGGAGGACCTGAGGGCATGTGTCATTCAGAGGCCAGGAAACAGCAACTGTCAGGCTGGGCTTGTCCATGCCATGGATGGGTGGATGTTCTCAGGCAGGGCTCTCTGGTGATGAGTGGATGTTCTCGGGCAGGTCTCTCCACTCCCACATCTCTTTTTCTAACTTCAAGACCTGCTTCTCTATTTATGCACAAGCTGTCAAGGGGAGGATGGTCCCGTTCATTGTGTTGCCCAGCAGATGGGGAGCCTGACTCTGCAGAGGCCTCTGGTCCCCGCTCCCCTGCCACCCTTCCAATGGCAACACACCAACCTGCCAGAGACAGTTAAGCCAAATCCTGCAAAAACACCGGTCCTTGTGCTGTTTGCTTATATAGAATCATAGAATTGTTAAGGTTGGAAGAGACCCTTAAGATCATCCAGTCCAACCATTAACCTACCGCCACCAAGTCCACCGCTAGACCATGTCCTCAAGCACCGCATCTACCTGTCTTTTAAACACCTCCAGGGATGGGGACTCACCCCCCTCCCTGGGTAGACTGTTCCAATGCTTGATGACTCTCTCAGGACAGAAGTTCTTCCTAATATCCAACCTAAATTTTCCCTGGCACAACTTGAGGCCATTACCTCGAGTTCTGTCACCTGTTACTGGGGAGAAGAGACCAACCCCCACCTCACTGCAACCTCCTTTCAGGTAGTTGTAGAGAGCAATAAGGTCTCCCCTCAGTCTCCTCCAAATGAGGATGGTCGCTCTCAGGTTTTGTTCCTCCCTTTGAACCTGTGTTCACTGATAATGCAGAAATAGTCGGGAGCTGCTGTGTTTGGACATCAGAGCCTGTCCCTAGAAAATCATGCTAGGTCAAAGGGTGGAGA
Organism: Heliornis fulica; assembly: GCA_013399135.1. Classification (NCBI taxonomy): domain Eukaryota; kingdom Metazoa; phylum Chordata; class Aves; order Gruiformes; family Heliornithidae; genus Heliornis; species Heliornis fulica. Next base: position 23,361 of record VXBZ01003786.1, read on the forward strand.
CAGCACCACACGGTGGAGTCGTCCAGTTGCAGATAACTCTTAGAAGTTTTGTTAACATCTCACCTGCTCCTGATGCTCCACCTGCTGCCACGGCGGTGGTTTCGCGCCCATGAGCAGCTGCTCGGCGGGGGTGGCCAGCCCGCCGGCAGGAGCCGTGCAAGCCTTGCATGCGTGTGAGCCGGGCAGATGCTGCTCACGGCGACCGAACGGGGAGCGCTGGCCCCACAGTGCAGATGCAGAGGACGCTCCTCGCCCGTGACACCCCAGACAGTGACAAGAGCCCAGGGCCCATCCTACACCTCTGTGTCCTCATTAGTGCCACCATGCACCAGTGTTAGTGTTTCTTTGCACAAGTGTTTCCTTTGCACGAGGTTTTCCTCACTCTCCCTCTCTTTCCAGCTGCCCACTGCCCTGATCCCAAAGGCCAGCAGATGGTTGGCACTGGGTCCCATCCTCCCCCTCTACAGAGATTAAAACTCCCTCGCTGTGTCTGGCATAGCCAAGAGTTCGGGATGGGAAGAGGAATCTAGACTTGAGTATTTCAGATTGAGATGGATGAGTTTAGCTCCCAGATCTCTTGTTTCTTTTTTTTATTATTATTTCCTTTCCAGTGCAATCATCCTGCCCCCATCAGTGGGCTGGTTTTTCTGCCTTTTTTTCCCCCTTCCTCCTCCCACCAGATTTGCTAGCGCAGAAGAATTACAAGAACAGAAGGTGAAGCTCCATCTTCCTCCTTTATTTTTATTTTATTTTTTTTGGCATCCCTCCCTTGCTCTTTTGCCAAGCTGCTCCGATCCCTCTTCCCCAGTGCCCACGCCGCCTGCCCAGCGCGTGGTCCCCGTGGAGCGCTGTGCCGTGCGGGGTGGCCATCGGCTCCTCTGTGCCACGAGGAGGGGGTGGCAGAAATACCAACCCCAAACCCAGGGGAAGCACCTGGGTGGGCTTGAATCACCCTCTGGTGGGGAGCCGCTGAGTCAGGGAATGAACCACAGCCCTCAGCTCCCTCCTCACCGCTGGGACAGGCGTGTCATGGTGGGGGAAGACCATGGTGGATCTCCAACCTTGGAGCTTCCCACCCGTGTCCTCATTCCTTGCCCAAAAGCCACTCAACATGTTTAATCATCCTTCCCACCTTTATCTGGAGCCTCCCCAGCTCTGCCCCCTCCCTGTTCACCTGCGGCGCTCAGCGTGTAGGCGCGTGGGGGATTCATACAGCAGCAGCGTGATTTTTTCTGTTTTGCTCTCTGTTCTCCTCTGAGTAATCCCTAACATTCAGAATACTTTTATTTATTAATCCCCCCTCCCCTCCCCGTTCTCTGCTGAGCAATGAGCTGATGTTTTCAGAGAACTATCTATTATAACCCCGAGATCTTGTTCCTGAGAGCTGGTAGTCAGCTCGGAGCCCATCATTTTCTCTCTGAAGCTGGGGATGGTTTCTCCCACGTGCACTGCTATTTATCCACTCTGAATTCCTCCTGTCGCTTTCTTGACTCGTCACTCATCACAAGGTCCTTCCACAGTTCCTCAGAGTCAGCCCTTGTCCTCAATATCCTAAATAATTTTGGAGCATCAATGAAAGCTGTTATTTTGCTCTCCATTCCCTTCCTCTCCTCTTCCAGGGAGACTCCACACAGTGTCATGGATAAATTTTGGGGAAGCCCATGTAAGAGCCATGAGCCAAGGAGGGGGATGGGAAAGAAGAGCCTCTGATCTGCTTGTGGTCCTGGTGGGCATCAAGCACCTGGGAGAAGTAGGGATGGGCTCCAGGCAATCCAAGTGGCACATCTTTGCAGGGACAACTTATTTTGATACTTTACTCCCAAGATTTCCTGAGAAATGCGGCTGAAGGACCTTTAATGACCATGAGGAGCAAAACCTTCCCACAGAGGAACGGTCATGGGTTTCCTGCGTGAGCAGATGCTTGGTGCAATCGATGCTCTCCAGGGAATTGTTCCAGAAGGTGAATGGAAAAAAGTGATTCACAGTATTAAAAAAATAAAATAAAAAGAGAGACTTCAGAGCTGCTGGAAGCTGTTCAGTTGGCATCGCGAGGTCTGCGAATAACAGACGCCCAAGGGAACTAATGATTTAAGCCAAAGCAATTTGGGTAACAGGACGGGCTTGGGGGGTGGGGGAGTGAGGGAAACACAGTGCCAGATTTTGGATTATGCTGCACATCAATGCTAAAAAAGAAGACACACATGTTGCAAATGTACAGCCGAGGAACACATTCTGCAGCATATTCCTAATGTGGCATGTGCTCTGCTTCTTACTGATAATAACTAACTATAGCCTCCCCTTAGCTCTTCCTCCTCCTCCTCTTCACCGTTTGGCTGTGGGATTTCACACGCCAGCGATGCCATGAAGAGATGTAATCCAGCTTGAAAAATTCCCAGGTGAACACAGGGACTATTTTGAGGTTCTGCCTTGCTGACGTTGCCAGACAGTTGTGTCCGGGCTGGTGTGAACCTGCTTGTTCCCTGTATTAGCATCCGGAAGGGAGGGCCAGGGAAGCGTCTCCCATCCAAGGCATCGGGGTTATTTGCTCAATAAGGCTGGGTGGCAGGACTGGCAGGGTTCAATCTGCCCAGAAGTATGTTTCTTGACAATGTCAGATGATGCTTCAAGCTTCCACAGAGCGGAGAGCACGTGGTTTCCTTCTGCAAACCAAATCAAGCCTCTCCATTCACCTTTATCTCTGCTACAAGCCCAGAGCAATGGATCACCGGGAACCTGGTGATAAACCAACTTCTCTCTGGGAGCAGAGAAAGAAAGGTCCTTCACCTTCCTCCCCACCAATCCAGCCCCAGTGCCCTCTGCATTTCTGTGTGGAATCACAGAATCACAGGTTGGAAAAGACCTTTAAGATCATCAAGTCCAACCATCCCTGTCCTCTCCTGACCCATCTCCCTGAGCACCTCATCTCCACATCTGTTAAATACACTCAGGGGTGGGGACTCCACACCCTCCCTGGGCAGCCTGTCCCACACCCCCACAGCTCTTTGGGGGAAGAATTTCTCCTGACATCTAATGATGCAGGGAATGATGCGGGGCGCATCACTGCTCCAGCAGCCCACTTCAGCAGCGCCAGTGGAGCAGCCCTGGACCAAAATTTGGGAAGTTTTGTGCACCTGGCTGCCCTTTGGTGTTGGTCTGCTGGGAGACAGGCAGTATGAAATGATTGACACCTGCTGGTGTGTCCTGTGATCCTTTATTACTGCGTTGGTCTCACTTGACTGGGAGGATTTTTGCTGTGGCTACTAATATCCTCAGTGACCCTTCTGCACCCGGTCCCACCGCTATCTGGAATGAAACAATTCTGTAACTCAAGATTTTGGGGCAGTTTATCAGGTGGACAGAACAGCTCCATCCACCTGAGACACTCCTCTCCCAGCCCTGGGAGATGGCTGCCCGAGGTGCAGATGGTGCTTCACCACATTGTCATCCCCACATGATCCTGTTGTCACCATGGCTGTGCCTCCCCCAAGACCTTCTGGAGCACCATTCACCAGGGAGATCCGGCACCCAAGCAGGCTGCTTGGCTTTGCCGATGAGCTCTCCACAGCCAGGTCTCGGTGCAAGCTGCTCTTTGGGGGTCACCAGCATTGCTGCTGCTGGTAGTGTCCTTGGGATGTTGACATAGGAAGTTCTTGTAGCTCATGTGGTGTCTCTGCTAGAGCTTTCACAAAAGGACATCTCCCTTCTTTCTGCATTCACAGCAGCGCCCATCACCTACAGACCTGTGCAGAGTCAGCGCTCCATTAGTGTCAGCCTTGAAGGGCAACACAAAATCAGGTATCTCTGCAACCACCCCTTTCCATCTGGAGCCCAGAGATGTGCTGAGCGATTTGCTGACTGGACTGGTGTGGTTTGGTGGTCATTGGCTGGTGGGGTGGCAAGAGTGTCCCGAGGAGCAGCCATCTGGCTGGGCATGGGCAGGGTTTTGCAGGGAGGATGATGGGTTTCTTTCCAAACTGTCTTGGCCATGAACCGTGGTGGTCCTATGTGATGGGGATGTAAGGTGCCTGGGGGAGATGGAGTAGAGCAGCTGGGACAGACAGAGTAGATCCAAGTTGAGTGTCCACAGTGGATGGACACTCACAGATCTGGGGCCCCCAAGTCAAGAGAGATGTGGAGCTGTTGGAGAGGGTTCAGAGGAGGCCACAAAGATGGTCAGGGGCTGGAGCACTTCCCCTGTGAGGACAGGCTGAGGGAGCTGGGCTTGTTCAGCCTGGAGAAGGCTGTGGGGGGACCTCACTGCAGCTTCCAGTGCTTAAAGGAAGTGTATGGACAGGAGGGGAATTGGGTTTTCCCAAGGGCAGAGAGAGGTAGGACAAGGGGATGGATTGAAGCTGGAGGAGAGAAGGTTTACTGGGAAGTTCTTCGTGGAGTGGTGAGGGGCTGGAACGGGCTGCCCAGAGAGGTGGGGGATGCTCCAAGCCTGGAGGTGTTCAAGTCCAGGTTGGATGGGGCCCTGGGCAACCTTGTCTAGCTGCAGGCCTGGAGGTTGGTGGCCCTGCCTGTGTCAGGGGGGTTGGCACTCAATGACCCTTGGGGTCCCTTCCAACCCAGACCAGTCTGGGATGCTGTGATTCTGTTATTTAGCACCCTAAGGAAGAACCTGCTTTGTTCACTGACTCAATAGGGTGCCACGCTGGGCCACTGATCTCCACTGTCCATGGCCAGATGGGGCCAGACACACAGCTCCTCCTAACACCGCAGGAAGACAGCCTGGGCACCAAGCTCATCCCTCCCACCCAGTACATCCCAGGAGGGAGGCGAGGAGCCAGGCTGGAGCTGGGTGCCAAGCTGGGGGTGGCGCGGGGGGACGGAAGGATGGCTCACCCCCATCCCCTGACTCACGGCGGGTCCCCGCGATGCCGTGGGGCTCGGCGTGACAGCTCGGCTGCCTGCGGTCGTCTATAGCAACTGAGCCACCTTGGAAGGCAGCGCTGCCTGTGTGGGCTTGAAATTATGTGGTTGTTTTTGTTCCCTCTCGGAAAAAAAAGACAATCTGATTTGTATGTAACTCTGAATAAATTCCTTGTTAACCTTTACAGCCATCTGGAGGGAGAGTCACTCCTCGTGCGGAGCGCACCGCGGCTGTGGGAGGGAGCGATGCTTCTGCCGGCAGATTTCACAGGAGCTGGTGAGAGTCACTGCTCTGGGCAGAGGCAGGGAGCCCTGTCTCAGTCCGGGCAGAGCCAGGAGGTGGAGGGTGTCAGGGTCCAGAGTGTCCTGGGGGTGTCAGGAGGAAGCTGGTGCCTTGGTCTGCCCCTTTCGCTCCTGGGCCTGGGCACAGGGCAACGGGTAGGGGCTTCTTGCTCCTTGTCCTAGTTAAGAGTGGAGATGGAGAAACTCTTTCTGAGAGCATGCTGTTGGTCTCCATTTACTGTGTGGGTCATGCTGCCCCAGCACTGCACTCTCTGCATGCCCCCAGCCCCGCTGAACACCTCAGCTTTGGGGTTTGCATTTGAGGGTCGAGGGTTCAGGTCTGTTCTGGGTACTCAGAGAGTCTCTCCTGTCACATGGGAAGAGCTGGGTCAGACCTGATGGTCCATCTGCTCCATCCATGATTCCCAGGAGCATGTTCCAGCTTGCCAAACACACCTCCCTCAGATTTCTCTGCTTTGGTCCCCTGGTAAGTCTGCTTTCTTTTGCCTCCAAATGTCTCTTGCAGAGTCTCATCTCTACTGGCACTGTGTTCCCTGTTCTACTGGCTGTTGTTCTCTGCCAACCTTGTTGTCCTGTTGACTTTCTGGACTGACAAGGCTGGAAAGTTCATCATCTTTCAGCTGCAACTGCAGGAGCCAGCCAGGTAGTGTCTTTCTGAGCGAGCCTGGCACATCCCTTGCTAAGCACATTTGGTTCCATCTCCTCCAGTTGGCATCCACATCCCAAGAGGTGTCAGCTCTCAAAATCCTTCATGTGGATTCCTCCTGGCTGGACCCACATCCCAGGCACAGTGTTTTCCCTGAGCCATAGGGTGAGCCAGCACCTCCTAACCATGGGGCCATGGCAGATGTCCCACAGGACCCACGAGACTCAGAGACTTTCTGGCCATTTCTATATCTCCTGAAGTTTTCTTGATTATTCATATCTGATGATGCCAACCAAAAGGAAAAGGCTGCTCCTCCCTGGCATTTATGGGGTAGTGAGGAACTAGAGGGGGAGCAGAGGGACCCTATGGAGGAAAACTGTCCATGCCATTAGTATGGAGGATTCCCTGGTCTGGTGATTTCCAGCAGCTTCCCTGGGATTTACAGGATGCATGTATGATGTGGGCTGCACTCACATCTGCCCAAAGACCTCAAAGCACTTCCCAAAACTACACAGTCACAACAACCCTCTTGAAAGAACACTCCCAAAGTGTGGATCAGTGGGCACATGGATCTCTGATCTTTGGTTGGTGCTCCTTACCATTGGGTGGGCTCCCTTACCCCAGTATAGCACCTCATGGTTGGCTGCATCCCTGCTCTCTCCCCTGGCATCAAGGAGGGATGAGCAGAGGGGAGTGGGGATGCTGGGCATCCATCTGCCTGCTGAAGGCAGCCCCATGGCAGCCCGGACAATGGGATGAATTACAGCTCCCTCAGATGAGAAAGAGAAGGGAGAGCACTGGCCAAATAAACACAATGGAACTTTATTTTCTTTCTCTCTCTGCTCCTTTTAAAATTTATAAATATTTTGAAAACTTTCCAAAGGGAGGGAAAAAACAGCGAGTTGCACATCAGTGACTCAATGCAGTGTCACACTGTTCATTAAGAAAGAAGGAAATCAAATCATTACTGGAATTAATAAAGAAGAATCTTTTTGTTGAGTAGGAGAGGGGGATGCACTTTAAACGGGTGGGATATAACACCACCATGGCTGCTTTCCAGCCATGCTGAGCTCTGTCTGAAGGTCTTAATTATAAGCAGCTCAAAAAAAGCCAGGAAGAAAAGGAATTTACAACACAAAAGAAATAAATTAGATCTCAGATGCCTCTATACATATTTAATCGTTGGGATGCTGATGAAGAGGAATCTTTAATATTAGCCAGCTTTGCTTGTGGAGGGCTCTGGGGCGGGCACCGTGCCTGGTTGCCAGCAGATTTGTCCGCTGCTGTGGCAGACAGCTCTCGAGGCATGGCCGGCAGCCTGAGAGGAGAAAAACCCAACCTTTGGGTCTGGGAACTTGGCTGGAACAACAGTTGGATTTGGGATTTGGGACCTCCTTGGAGCCCTCTCCAAGCATGATGACTTGGCCTTCAGAGACGCTGAAGGTCAGCAAGACATTTTCTAAGTCCAAGAGCATCACACACGATGCAGGCAGAGCACCCAGAAACCCTGGCAGAGCCCTCAGCTTCCATGAAGCATGACAGATCATTGCAACCCTCTTTCATTTCCAAGCCGGTCTCACTAGGTCCTCTCTGAACTCACTCACTTCATCCTGCCACCTTAGCTCTGATAACCACAAAGATTATTTGTCTGTAACCCACGTCAGGTTCTGACTCTCCTGAACTTTCTTTTCATTTATCGATCTCCTGCAGCCTCCTGGGTAACTGCTCCCACTGTATCTTTTTAAGGCTCAGTTTAGATATTATCTCTCCTTGCCTCTGTTCGTGTTTGCATAGCACATCCTCATTAATTAGGATGTCTTGTCGGACAGAGTGTAGTCTTCAGGGAGTTCCTCTAGTGATTTGTTTACAGATGTCAGGTTAGCAATAAATTGGGAGAAATAATTGACCTTTCCTGTAAGACTTTGCTAATCCTGTTTCTTCTTAACTGTTTCCAATTTTTAGTGTACTGCGGTGTTTTTCTTAATCAATTGTTCAGACTGTGAGAACATTAAGGGAGATGTGATCAGGAACACGTCGCGGTGATGCAATTTTAATGATTCATTCTCCGTTCCTCATTAATTCCTTTCATTTCATATTTCTTCAAGTGCTGACTTTGGAAGTTTTCAAGACTGGAAATAGTTGAGTTGTTCCACAAACACCGTTGTGGAAGCCTGTTTGCTAGGAGAGGTGCGGGCAGGATCTGCTCAGTGGGCACGAGGTGGGCGCAGAGCAAGGAGCTCGCCCCAGCCTCCAGGACCCGACGTTGTGCCGGAATGCACAAGGAGAACAGTCAGCAGAACATTTCTGTTAGAAACTGTTACTTTTAAACAAGTTAATTTCCCCCATGAATCAATCCACTGTAAAGAGAAATCCCGGGTGGCAGGCTTGGTATAATTGCGGTACTCTCATTAGAAATGCTCAGACTGGATTCTATTTTTTATTATTTTAATTTTTTTTTGACTGAAGAATTCAAACTTTAGGAAGTTAAAGGACTTGGAAGAGATCCAGCTTCTGGTTTAAAGGAAATTGTTCCCTTGTTGTATTGCTTTTCAGAAATTACAAAAATGTTTCAGAATTTGAAAACAAAACCTGGGAATACAGAACATTGCATTTCATGAAAAATACAAAATATTGGGGCTTTTCCACATCAATTAGTTTAAGAGAGCAATAACGTCCTTGTTAACCAGCTGCACTAGCATCTAATGCTGCTACTAATATGCCGCTGCAAGTCCTTGCTCCTGATCCCCGACAATTAGCAAAACAACGATTCTGCGGGGAAATCCTTCCTCTGACTAATCCCCTAATTAGAAATTCAGAAATTGATTAAACTTATCAGATACAGTCAGTTGAATGCAAAACCATCTCTCCTGCCAGCGGCGGTGACCCACAGCCGAGTGGTTTCTGGGAGCAGGTGTGATGCGAGACCAGCCCCGGGTAACAGGTACCCCTAAGCTGCCTTTACGTGGGCTCTGATGCCACATCACACACGGTTAGACCCAGCAGTTTGTAAATCACACGTTCATTAGTACAGGCTGTTATCTCGTTTCACATGAAACTGTTGGTTTAAGGCAACATCACAAATTGTGTGTTATCTCCAGGCTGTAATTGTCTGAGGGATGCTCTGCGTTATCATCTCGCGGGGTGTCCTCTGCCGGGAGCACCGTGAATTTCCCAGCCCCACCACTCGTATCGCTGCAGGGGCTTGGGGCATCCTGGTGTCACGATCCACAACCGGCTCAGACCAGTAAGGCAGAGGTTAAGCCCCCTTGTGTTCCAACCGGCCTCAGACTGCTCTGTGTGGTTGGGGGCGGCTGGGCTTCACTCCTGAGTGATGCCAAATTAGGTGCTTTATCATGACCTGGCCTTCGTTATTCTTGGGAACAGAATTAAGGCTCAAAATAGAGTCAAGTCACGTTATTTGTCCCACAACAAGTGCAGGACAAGGATGAAAATAGAGAGAGAGAGGTCACAATAGCTCCCACCATGGAGCTGCAGCGTCCCGTCAGTCTGATGTCTTCAGGTCTGGTGGGGGAACATTCCATCTGATGTTTGTTTCTTGTCTTTTATTGGGTTGTCCAATTAACACATTTCAAGAGTTCTTCTGTTTACACCCAGCAGTGGTGCACATGCCTGATACCACCTCCAGGAGTCTTAGGCAGTCTTTGGGGGTCTCCAGACCCTTTGTTTCCAGACCCCAGGTCTGGGCACCTGGCGGTCTGACCGCTGCTTCTGGCCTCCTTGTTGGTGCTGATAGTGGTGATGGTGATGTCATGTTTCAGCAATGTTGAGACAAACAACAGACACAGTCTCATCCATTTCAACACAGTTAAACACAAATTTATATTTTGGTGGTGTTTTTTGTTATTATTATTATTACTATTGTTGTTATTAGTACTATTATACATCTTGTCTTATTTTCCCTCCCCCTTTCACTTTTCCCTTTTCCCTGCCAGACATGTCCTGTCCCAGGCGCACTCTGACGACACCTCCGTGGTGGCTGTGCCCCATCCCCAATGGCACCAGTGATGGTTATCTCACTCTGCCCTGGGAAAAACTTCTCAGCTGGGAATATTTCTTGCCCGCTCGGGTCTGATGTCGCTGCGCTCGTGATAACACTCTTAACCCTCTGTCCAACCCTCGCTGCAGGGAGGGATAGACAGAGAGACACATCGCTGCATACGTACACAGAGACAGATGGCATCATCGCTGCAGAGATTTATGCTCCTTAGGACACCAAAAAAAGTGCTAAACATGTTTAAAATGAGGCTGTTTCCAGCTGTCGGGATAATGGAGCGTGCCGGGAGGTGGATGGTGAATGTCTCCGCCATTCCTCAGCTCCTCGCGGCTTCATCACACTGCAGGAACACACCATCCCCACTGCGGAGACTAGCCAGGGGAGGGGAGGGAAGGGAAGGGAAGGGAAG
>VXBZ01003786.1:33657-65338 GCA_013399135.1 Heliornis fulica
CCGCTGAGGCAGGGGGAGGGGAGGGAGGGAAGGGGGAGGGAAGGGAAATCTCCTTGCTCGCTCCCCAGTTAAAAAGGGATGCTCTCACTCCACCCAGGTGGGTGAGTTTAATTATAAACTAAAACCAGACCCATTGGGCTGGGTGGGCATCCTGTTGTTGGGGTGTTTTATCCCAAACTGATGTGGTTGGGTCTTTGGTTTTTGGGAAAAACATTTACTAAACTCCAGCATGAGTGAAGGTTACTGCAAACTGTCCCTGATTGAGCCGCTGTGTTGGCAGTGGCATCTCTGCTGCTTTGGAGGTTCAGGGTAAGAGAAAAGGGTGATGAAAGCCCAGTCCCATGTTCCCATCCCTTTCCCCATGTTAATTCTGACCCTCCCATTGCCGTGCCATGCTGAGCCCTTGGGTTCCCACTGGCTTTGCCTGGAGAAGCACAGTGGAAGCTTCCCCCCTTCAATTTTGGGCTCATTCAGGGTTATTTTCACAAATTTCTCATTCATACCCATTAGTGGGTTACGCTCCCCCCTCCACCATGGCTCTGTGTGGTCAGTCACACCACGATTATTTCGGTTTGTTTGAACTTCTGTCTGAGCGATATGATTTCGTTAATGGAGGGGAAAGTTATGCAATTGCACAAAGCTAAGCAAAACTTGAGCTAGAAGAAATGAGTATGATATAACTGAACCAAGCCCAAACCAAGAGGACAGGCAGCAGACATCTGAGGGCTGTTACAGATCAGACAAGCTGCACAAGTCTTCTGATCCCAGAGGAAGTTGCAAGCAGAGAAAACATCCCTTAAATAATTTCTTAAAATATTTAAGCAATTATAATATATATCAATTCTTTTNATATACAGTAAAAAAATTAAAGCTAAAATTAGTATATTGTCAGCTTAAGTATGTTCAGACTAGACCTGAAGACTCCCAAGGCTGGTGTGACTGATTTCCAAAGGAAAAACCAAACCCTCAGGGGCTGAGAGGGGGCTGGTGACGTTTTGTGTGAGTGAGTGTTTGCCACCCCAGAAACGGGAGAGCCGCTAGCTCAAAGTCAGAATGTTCAGTGGCAAAAACCTTTACTGAGGGGGCTGCATGTCCCTTCCCCAGGTCTCCGGTGTACCCAGAGGTTTTCGCTGCTGGGCAGCTCCTTCATGATCTGAGAGGCTGAACTCCGTCAGGATTCCTGCTGTGTGAAGACCAGCCCAAACGAAGAGTTTCCAGGACTGAAGGGGATGCTCTTGGCTGAGCGCTGCAGGCGGAGGGTGGCTCCATCCATCGCTGGTTCCATGGCAGAGGGCTGCGGTCTCTGCCTACGTTACACCATCTGCCAAACGGAGGGCCCGAGGTGGTGTCTGAGTTTAGACCTTGTCTTATGGGAACGACTGTGTAGTAAATGTAATAGTGCTGAGCTCAGCAGCCTTCCCCAAGCAACCAGGACTAATGGCTGCCTCCAGAACCGACACAAGCGCCGCACGGTGCGGTGTCTGCGCGGCTGTGAAGGCAGCAGTCTGCAGATGTGAGAACTGCAGGGAGCTGGAGGTGGGAGCCAGCTCTTTGCCAAGAACCATTAGCAGACCTGGGAAAAGTGCCTGAAGCTGGTCGGAAATCCTGGGTGATGTTCATCTGGAAAGTCAGACCTGCATCCCCCAACTCCATGGAAGGGGTTGGGGTGAAACCAGGGCCCTTCCCAGCAGTGGGAATGCAGCCAAGAAACAGCAGCCCCAAGCCACAGCTCCTCCAACTTCCTTTTGTAAGGTAAAGCTCTGCCACTCATTCAAGCAGCTCTGCTGTCACAAGGATGGACCTGAGGGGACCACAGCATCCTGTCCAGGCTCTCCTCCTTCCCATCATGGGTGAAGGTCATGGCTAGACACATCATAGCTTGCTTTTTTTCTGCTTCCTTAGAGCCCAGAAAAGTGTTGGGTTGACTCAGTAGTGTTTGGGGTGGATTTGGGGAAGGACACCCCTGTCCTCATGAAGTCCATGCTCCACAGTTCCTGCTCCCCAGCCAGCCCCACCTGAGAGATGATTTGAACTTGATTTGCTTGTGGGTCTTCTGCTGACTGGAAATAACTTTGTCTGCTCGTACTGGTGGTGGTAGGAAATGTATCGAACCCCTCTCGCCTCAGGATGTCCACAGGCCTTTGGTGGGATGCGGGGGAGGGGAGCATTAGTACCATTTTGCATTCATCACTGGTGGTGTTTGTAGGACAAAAGAATGAGAGAACATCGGGGACATTTCTGGGCTGATCCTGTCTCCCTGCTGTTCTCATGTGTGGGTTCAGGCACCTCTGTCACATCTCTTCCTGCAAGCTCGCACCCACCCAGCAACCTGTAACATCTGTGGCTTTGCACACTACTGCCCTTACAGATACACCCACAGACCACACTCCAGGGGACAAGTTAATCTCCTCTCGCCCCCTCCAAGGAAAGCCTTGCACAGCTGCCACGTATGCCCATGGGACCCAACTTCTCAGGAGACAGGGTGGACCATTGCCCAAGACCAGACACTCCCTTGGTAATCCAGAGCCCTCACCCAGCAGGGCAGCAGCCTCCTGACCCATAATGCTGTGGTGAGGGATTAAACCATTGTTTTCTGGCCAAAGAAACTGAGAATCCCTCGGGCAGGAAGGAATCGTGGAAGCCCAGCTATGCTCTGTACACAAGCAGAGGCCATGGCAAGGCTCCTCCCTGGCTCAGGGACAGCTTCTTCGTTAAGGAACAGCAGCTAAAACCCACATAATATCTACCAAGACCTACGATACCAATATTCAAGGTCTATCAGGTTTCTCCTTCCTTTTCCAATCTAATTTGCTCATTTATTCAGTTTCTGAGTGCTGACCACTGCTCATGCCAGTCACTTGCGCTAGAGGAGAGCAAGCCCATCCAGCACCGTTAGTGCTCAGCCAGAAGCTCTGACCCCGTGGAAGCAAGAGAATCTGTGCTGCTACGCATCGCGCCGTGCCTGGCTGGGAGAAGCTCCTGCCATCCCTCTGTGTCACGAGCAGAAATAGTAATTGGACAGTTGGCAGCAATCAGCGTGAGTTTCACATTTTTAATAAGCACTTGTGAGAGAAATGATCCGTTCATCTTCTAGAGCTTTCCGAGAGGACACATCACGCTGTGGAGAGCCAGAAAGGCCCCTCCAGCCAAATGCCTGAGCAGCCACTGCACAGAACGGGCCTCCCTCTGGCACAGGGGTCAGGCCAGCACAGCATCCAGAAGCTAACGGGCTCATCAGCTCGTGCCCTCGTAGGTGTTACTGAAGGGATGATCTGGTGACTGTGTCTCTAAAAAAAACGAGACAATAATTTAATTAAGAATAATCAGCAATAAATGTGTTACCAGGCGAAATGTCGAGTGGTCCCTTTAAGATGTGAAGGTTATGCTGTGTTGGGGTGGCAGCATCCTGGGTCCTCAGGTGTGGAGAGAGTAGCTGCAGGGCATGTTCATTTTCTGTGGGCGTCATGGGACCCCTCAGGGGATGTTTGATTCAGTGACAATTTCAGAGGGTGCTTGATTACATCCACCTCAAAGCCACGCCCCTTTCCAGCTCCTCATCCCCATGTGCTTTGCCACCTCTGCCGGGCATTGCTGGCTGATGGGTGACCACAATAGCACGAGTTGAACTCGAAGCTACCATGACACTAGGAAAAAAGAATTTTTGTGCTAAGAGAGTCTTGTGTAACCTTCTAGAGGTGTCCTGGCTCTTGGACTGCATCTGCCCCTCCGTTCCCTGGTGTAACAGTGCCTGAAAATTCGAAGTCAAAGGCATGACCTGACGTTCACAGCCTAAGTGGTCTGGCACAGCATCGTGGATGGGTGAGGTGGGGAGTAGGACTGTCGGGAGCAGAGGCCCTACAGAAGCAAAGCTGAACTCTGGAGTCATTGAGAGATGGATTTCCACATGTCCTCTGCACCTTACTGCCTTCTCGTCCTGCGTATCCCAGCGGCTAAAGTGAAAACCAGGGCACAGATCCTGGTTTACACCCCTGCCTCATCTCGTGCACTGCACAGAGCACTGGGGGGAGTGGGAAATGGATCTTGTTTTTCTCACATACAGCTGGATCTGAGATTGCTGGGAGCATTGCTGTACATAGCTGGATTTCCTCACCCCTTCTCCCAGCTTTTCTTTCTCTCCCAGGATTCACACCAGCTTTACAGTGAGCTTGTCCTGCCTGCCCAGAAGAGGACCAGAGAAGTGGGGTCTGTGATTCCAGATAGTGTGACCCAGAGAAGGAAACCCTCCTGCCTCTGTCCCTGTCCCATCCCTTCTCCTGCTGAGCTCCCCTCTGAGCTGCTGCAGACCTGGCCTCAAGTGCCTGGTACTCCACAAAACCTCCAAACCAGCCTGGAAAACCACTGACAACCAGTGTCACATCCATGTGCACGTCTGCACAGCACTGAGCGAGCAGGGGATGCTCACACTCAAGCCTGGCTCTATTTGCTTATAAAGGGAGACTGTCATGGCCACGCTGCTGGAGGTGCTTCGTGGCTTTTCATGGGAAAGCACAAGCAAGCACTTCAAGGGGAAGGGTTGAGACACAGCAATTGAAAGTGGCATGTGTGGTCTAGGAAACAGCCAGGTACAAATAATTTGGGGCTCCTACACCTTTGGCCACAGCTCCCTTGGGAAGGGAAGGTATCTTTCTCCCGTAGAAATGCACATGGTGATGGATGAGCATCAGTGTCTTTGGAAATCCTTAGGCAGGAACAATGACACATAAAGCCGGTGGACATGGCTGCATTTCTACAGCAGAGCAGAGCATGCTATAACAATGCTCACCCTGACCAAAATTAGCTTACAAGGAAGCACCAGCAGCAAAAATGGGGCCACACAGACTTTGCAGTGCCCTGGCAAGAACAGTGTGTCTCCAGGGTGCTCGGCAGAGCTTCCATCTGATGTGGTAGTGCCCAGCGAAGCCTCTGTGCTCCTCCTCGCTGCTGGTGGCACGCTCTGCAAGCACAGGGACCTAGCGTGCCTTGTCATCAGAGCTCTCCTTGGGTGGGTGCAGCCAAGTACCTAATGACACGGTTACATTGTGATGAGATGTGAGCGGAGAGCAGTGGCAAGTAGCACTCCAAGAGGTAGGTGCCCAGCTTTGATTGATTGTGATTTACCCCTTTTTGTGGGACTGCGGCACTCCTGCATCTGCAGGAGTAAACGTGGTACAAAGGGACCTGAAACCAAATCTGAGGGGGTTTTCATGACACAAATCAAAAGTGACATAAAATACAGAAGGAGAGAAAACACTGGGCAGTCCTCAAGATTTTGGGGCCAATGTTTTTGGAGGAGTGTCATGGAGCTGCAGTGCCATGTGCTACTGGCGTGTATCCCGCTGGGCACGCTCTAAAATCCTGGACTCAAAACACAGCCTGGACAAAGTGCTGCTGTTAGGGCTTCCAGTGGCAGCAGTAAAGATCTTTTTATTGTTGTTTCATGCAGGAGTATCACAGCATGTCCCTATTGTTATTTTGAGGTCACTCCTCAGATCAAGCTGCTACAGCTGCAGTTATCGAAGGGGCAGACACGAAGCACGTTCTGCGCAGCGTTGGGATGGGCAGCAGCCATCTATAAAGCTGCCGCTGGAGCAGAGAAGGATGCTCACACCCCCTTTACCTGGGAGCACCTGTGGCTGCTTCCAGACGAGGACAGCTCTTGGGAAAGAGCTACGAGGCTTCCTGCAGCAATTTCTCCAGCAGAGAGCTGGGAGTGTAGAGCTGCGCGGCAATACCTGTGCTCCCAGCTGGCTCCCAGTGCCCCGGGAGCTGACCGTGGCTCTGCATCCTTCATCACACACGGGCGCTCTGCAGCTCATCCCCTTCACCAGAGGGGTCGGGCCGCGGCGTGAGCCGCTGTGTCACCATTCCCGAACATAAATCCCCCTCTAACACACCGACAATCGACGTGCAGGCTGTTCCTCGCCCAGATCTGCAACGACGCCCATCTGCTGGGGTGGCACCGTGCCCGCGGGGGTGTAACGCCAGGAGCACGGTTGAGGTGCCAGCTAAACGAGCGCGGAGGGGAACAGCCTGTGTGATGCAGAGAGCCAACAGATCCTCCTGTTTGCAAACAGTGCCAACTTTGGGCAACTGGCTTCGCTGCAGAGCGTGCATCTGGAGCGGCTCGCGGGCACGCTGCGGGGCACGGCCGCCCTCCCGCCCGGCTGCCCCCGGCTGCATCCCTGCGCGTGGGCCGCGAGACGGGAAGGGGAAAATATGTTGTTCGCTCTTCAGACCAAGGGCAAATGATAAGTTATCGTTTGCCCTTGGTCTGAAGAGCGAACAACATATTTTTCCCTTGGTCTGATGGCTTCTCAGGAGGGTTTTGCCAAGAGCTGGCTCATCAGATGCTCCGGGTGCATTTCCTCCCTTGTTTCCAGCTGCTGAACTGCCCGTTCTTGGCATTCGCTGCCAGTGTGAGTTTTCTGTGGCTGGGTGAGGGGAAGGGTGGTCCCTGCAGCCCCAGGAGGTGGATTCGCTGCCCGTCACACAGGCTCTGCACTGAACTGTGGTGGTCACCAGGAAGTGAGGATGGAAACCACTGCCCTTAGAACTTGATGGGAAAGTTACTCATGTCCTCGTGCCAAGAGTGCTGTGTTCAGTCCCAGGCCCCTCACTCCAAGAAGGACATCGAGGTCCTGGAGTGGGTCCAGAGGAGGGTGACCAGGCTGGGGAAGGGTCTGGAGAACAAACCTGCTGAGGACAACTGAGAGCGCTGGGGGGGTTGAGTCTGGAGAAGAGGGGAGGGGAAGACTGAGGGGAGACCTTCTCCCTGCCTGGAATGACCTGACAGGAGGTTGGAGAGAGGTGGATGGTGGTCTCTTGTGCCCAGGAACAGGGGACAGGACAAGGAGAATGGCCTCAAGCTGCACCAGGGCAGGTTCAGATGAGATGTCAGAAGAAATTCTTCCCTCAAAGAGCTGTTGGGGTGTGGAACAGGCTGCCCAGGGAGGGGGTGGAGTCCCCACCCCTGGGTGTATTTAACAGAGATTAGGTGCTCAGGGAGATGGGTTAGGAGAGGACAGGTTGGACTCAGTGATCTTAAAGGTCTTTTCCCATCTAGTGATTCCATGATTCTGTGAGAGTAGCTGACTGCCCATGACTGGGGCAGTTTCGAGATCAGACGGGGTGGCAGTGGTGGCTGATGCTATTTTGGGGGAGACTTGGGTTTCCCTGTGTGCAGATACCCTCTGACAGGGCTTTTAAGTCCCAGATAATTGGAAGGGAACATCTTGTTGAAGGTGCTGGTCCATGGCCAGGTGATGGCAGGAGTCAGAGAGAGGGTGTGTTCAGTAGTAGGTACCTGTCCCAAAGGATTATTTTCCTCATTTGCACTAATTGTGACCTCTGGGAAGGTGGTAACACTTGGCAGATGTAAAGATGTTCAGGCCACAGCTGGACTTAGGGAAATACCCGTCATCAGGGAATCTCTTTTATAAGGGTACTGGTTAGCTTGGTCTCGTGGCTGAAAGGCATGAAGGATGAGTTGGAAAGCAAGTGTGACTAATGGAAGCTCTTCTCAAATGTGTGGAGTCACAGGAGTTAATGAAAAGAGGAAAAAGAGCTGCCTCTGGATCTCTCTGTGGGGGGAAGTGAAGAAAAACTGCAGAAAAAGGAGCTATCATTTTGAGACCCCATCTGCAGTGCTGAGTCCAGAACTGGTGCTCCCAGTTCGAGAGAGAGGTGGGGCTGTTGGAGAGGGTTCAGAGGAGGCCATGAAGATGGTCAGGGGCTGGAGCACCTCCCCTGGGGGACAGGCTGAGGGAGCTGGGCTTGTTCAGCCTGGAGAAGAGAAGGCTGCGGGGGGACCTCACTGCAGTGCTTAAAGGGAGTGTATGGACGGGAGGGGAATTGGGTTTTCACAAGGGCANACTCCAGCAAATCTTTATCTCACACATTCTTGCCAAAACAATGTAATTTCTGCCATCCAGGCTGGACATCCCACTGAAGGCTGAGTGAGCTGCAGGTCTGAGCCTGGCCAGCCCAGCCCCCGGCTCTGGGCGCTGCCCTCAGCAGCTCTGTGCAGTGGGAGGGTGCCGGACACAACAATTCCTGGGAGTCCTGCAGCTGTTCCCAAAGCCCGAGACCCCCAGGTTAGTCTGAGTCTCTGCTGTTGTGTGGGGCAGAGCCACCAAAGTACTTTCTGGATGGTCACAGGAAAAATAGATGTTACCTGCTGTTACACTTAGAGGAAAGATGATGGATCCCAGAGACTTCCAAGGCTCACTCTGGCCACTTTCAAGCCTCCAGGATGGCCATGGCAGTAGCCACACAGCAGGATGAGCATTATCTCTGCCCTCTGGTTCCCCAGCTGAGTCACACAAAACCACAGGAGCACCAAGAGATGTTCCTGGTGGGGGGGGTTTCCATCCCTGATCCCTGCAGTGGCTGGCTGGAATGTGGGCTCACTGCACTCACTGCCAGCCCGTAGTTGAGGGACAGTAACATTCTGCAGCCACACAAATTATTTCTGTGTTTTCCCAAATCCAAAACCTTCACAGAGATTTCTCCACTGCAGATCAGAGTGATATCGAGGATTGTTTTCCCTCAGTACCTGCACAGGCTGTTGAAACCAACGTGCTGCCTGGGAGAACACTCCCCGCAGCTTGGGATCCGCTGTGCTGGAGTACAGGAGACATTTGAAGCCACCAGACCGAGGTTTCTGAAGGACGCTGGAGAGATCGATTCCCCCAACCCCCTGTGGTTGCAAACAGAAATTCCGTGCCAGGTTCCTTTCAGCTGGCATTTCCCAGACTCTAAATGGAGATCTGGGATGTACCTGGTGAAGTCAGGACTCACAGTTCCCTGGTAGCTGCTGTGCCAGCACCCCTCTCCCTCTCGCAGCCGTGACCAGCAGCGGCCGTGAGCCCCCAGTTTGGCACCCCATCAATTCCTGTGCACTGGGGTGACACGGGGTTGGGGGTTGTCTTGCTGATGCTTTAGGGGCCTCTTGCTGCTGCACCCTGTGTGGTGGCAGCAGGAGATTGCGCTCTTGGTGCCGCGGGTCCCTGACCCCTCACTGCGGGAGGTTCCCAGGCTCTATGTGACATCCCAGGCGGTGGTGGGTCTGCTGGCAGGGCTCTAGCGAGGGGACAGTCTGTGAGGAGAACTGTCAGTGCGATGTGCCAGGCAGGGATTCGGGGTACACCTCTGCCTTCCCCCACTTGGCGCTGCCCCAATACCAGCGTTATGGCTGGGAGCTCACTCCTGCCCCAGTTGGGCACGTCCTGCCCAGACACAGGGTTTGCTGGGGCTGGATGTCAACACCCCCAAGGCAGGGCCTGATGCCAGGGAGCTCAGCAGGTGCCCCAAGTGCGTGCAGTGGGTGAGGACCAGGAGGACAGACACCCTTCGGGTGCCAACCCTGACATCCATCCTCGTCTCGCCATGCCTGGTACCCACCCGGGTCACACCGGATGATTATGGCACATGAACCACCTCATGGCCATGGGAGGAGAGGGTGTCCAGATGTGTGGGAAGGGGGGAGCACCAGTGACCCCCACCTGTGTGGGGCACCCTGACCAGCACTGCTTTAAGGCAGAGAAGTATTACACAGGAATTTGTCACTCTCCTTGTGATGCAGCCACCCGTCCTGTCTGCCAACATCAGCCTGAATGTCTCCTGGCTGTGAATATCAATAACAGCCGTTGCCATTTACCTCCTTGGACGAGGAGCAGGCATTGCTCTCGGTGGTGGTGGCCGGAAAATGGGGGCAGAGAGGTGCCAACTTGGTTGGGACTGGTGCAAGGCTAAAAGCAGCAATCCTGCTCCCAGCCGCTCGCGATACAGAGCCAGGAACGTTTCCCCAGCCCAGAAACGCTACGACAGGCTCTGCCTGCACTTGCCCGAGGCCAAGCATGAGCTCATGAGCAACCACACAGAAGGCAAGGTCAGGGAGCACCGTCCCTGGACCGTGACAGGGAGCATGGAAACCACGCTGGCCCCGACGGGGAATCAGCCAGGATGAAGAGAAGAGACGTGACGATGTCAGTGCAAATTCGGGCTGAAATGATGTGAGTGAAATCCCCAAAGATGCGACGCCAAGAAAAATAAAACCCAACAGAACATCAGAAAACCAAATTGCAACAAATAGCATAAGGGGGTGGGGGGAAAGAGGAGAAAAGGGCTAATAATAATGTGGAGCAGGCAGAGGAAAATGCAAGTGATTGGCAGCAGCGAGTGGCACCAAGCCGGGCAGTACGAGTCCCAGCGCCAGTCAGTCACCAGGAAAAAGCCCCGAGGAGGTGACGAGTGACGCGAGGCAGAGTGACGCTGTGCAGAGCAGAGACGGGGCCGTGTGGAGCCCAGCGGGCTGGGAGTGACTTGCCAACCAAACAGCGATTCGAGGGCAGAAATAAACTCTTTGGGAGAGCAGAAAGTGAACTGCGAAGCAGAGCGACGTCACGCTGAGCACAGGCAGCTGCAAAGGCGGCTGTTGGAGGGGGATCGACACTTGGTGACAAGGAGAGCAGAGCTGGGACGTGCACTGGGACAGGGCCTGGCTCTGGGCACACCGGGGAGCCGTGAAACCCAGGACAGGGCTTGGGAGGTGCCTTTGGTGCCAAACCCCAAATTCACACTTGATGCAGCCACCTGAGGGAGCTCAGCCACCCCGTTCTGCAGATGGGGAAACTGAGGCACAAGGAGGGCAGGCAGCATGGCTTTGATGTTCTCCCAACCCTACTGCCATCTCAGTGTCAGGATGGGATCCCTGCCATCACTGCCCCATCCCTGCCACCCTCAGCTCTCCTCTAAACCTCCCCTTCCTACATCAGCAGGCAGGGATGGGCAGGAGCAGAGCCGGGCTCACCCAGCTGTTAGCGGGCAGCTGTGGAGGGTTCGGCATCGTCATCCAACAACTTCATCCGAGCTTTACTGTGTTCAGGCTCACACTGGGTTAATTTCGTCTGTTGCTCTGGGACGAGCTGGGGAGAAACCTGTACCCTGCCTGCAAGAGGGATCTGGGGCTTTAACGAGGCCCTGGATTGAAGCAGCAAATATTCCAGATTATTTTTTTCTTTTAATTTGTTTGGGCTGAGTGACAGCTGCGAAGTCACCTGGGTGGGATCTGAACCCATATGGACAAAGCCCAAAGGAAGCCTCTCCTCCTGTCCCTTGTCCCCCTGTGCCCTCATCTGCCTCTTCCTGGAGGCTCTGAGTCAAAGACACCCTGTCCTCACCCCATCCTGACCTCACAGTGGGGACAGACTCCAGACAGTGGTCCCAAAGCTATTCATTGCCCTACAGCCGGATCCATCCTCCTTGGCAAAGAATCCCTTCCTGCGGCCTCGGCTGGAGGATTATTTATATCTGGCATAAATACCCCCCAACAGGAGAGTGAGGGGATGCCACGATGCTCTGGAGAACACCTTGGTGTGGGGGACATCGCCTTCTGTGGAGAGATGTGACAGGGTGGCTCTGGGCTGGACACCCCTTGGGTCAGGGTCTCAGGCACCAGTGCCAAGCTCGCCTGGGACCAATGCTCTGAAGGAAAGGCCTCTCATGCTGCCAGGCTTCCCCGAGCGCCAAACCCTGGCTCAAGGTGGGTCTGGGGGCGCGCAGCCCTCAGTCCTGCCTGGGCTCAGGGGCACATTGACATGCTGAAGGATCCCTCTGGGGCCAGCACTGCTGGGTCCCCCCACTGCATGCTGCTCGGGGGCTGCTGTGTGGGCCTGTGCTGTGGGTTGGAGTCAGTGTCGCTTCTCAGAGTTTCAGCCCTGGGGGTGCCTCAGCACCCAAATGTGTTGCTTTTCGAGTCCCACAAGAGCTGGGGAGGTTACACCATCCAGGGAGGGGTCTGGTAGGGCAGCCTTTAACAGCTAGAAATGACCTCCCTTCCCTTTAAATGTTGTGCATTGAAGTTTGTACACACCAGTGCCTTCTGCAAATTCATACACACACATACACACACACACACACACACACACACACACATATATAAAGTGTGAGGAAAGAGATAAATATTTAAACGGTAAGAAGCCCATTTAGCCTCTCACAAACATCTATATCCCGGAGCAGTTTCTCGGCGAGCAATTTGGGTTTCATTATGAGGAGAGTGGACACGTGCTAGCAAAATCCATCCTTTGTTTATACCTCCAGTGACCGAGGCACTGAGCAGCCTCCCAATCTTTTTACAGCAGCCTCCCAGCAAATCAACCCACTCCATGGCCCATTAAAGCCTTTAATCAGCCACCTCGGTGACTCGCAGCAACCGAAACGCAAACAAACCCCACCACTGGGGCACTGGGAGGACCCAGCTTGCGGGAGCGAATCCAGCTGTGGTGTGATGGGGTCCTGGCAGAGTCTCTCTGCCCATGGGTGCTGCCTCGTCTCTGTGTGTGGGGATGAAGATGCTCCCCAAGAGCTCAGCTGGCGAGGCGGGAGGGCATGTCCTCTGTGGAGCTGCACTGGGACCAGCTATGGAAGGGGCCGTGGACATGGTCCTTGCCCCCAAGAGACAACCCCATGTTATAGGGCTTGGCATTTCCTGTTCAATGGCAATGGGAAGGGATGGAGGGCAGGTGGGACAGGGCAGCTTCACAAGGCTGTATCCCACAGGGGTCTGGATCCACCCTTCTCCTGGTTTCCTGGCTCTGTGACAGAGAGGCTCGTGCTGGCGGGGATGGGACCCAGCCCAAACCCTGCCCAAGCCCCAGCAACCACAGAGGAGGTGGGAGCATGACCCTGCTTATCACGTGCCCGAGGACAGGAGAGGTGGGCGCAGCGGCATTGCCGGTCACCAACCCAACCGTGGCTGGACCAGTCCCCAGCCAACCGCAGGTGAAGGCTCCCACTGACACTTGAAGCTGTGATTTTTCCCAGACCCTCTGCCCCAAACCAGTGGTCTAATGGAGCCAGTGGTACACAGACTGTGATGTGTGGATGGCACAGACCCCACGTGCAGCTACAGACCCGAGGAGGGGATGTCTGGGTTTAATCAGCCCTCCATGCCGAAGGATTAACAGCAGCAATCTTGTTTCCAGCCAACCTCCAGATGATGCAACATAATAAGACATATAACAGCCTCTCGGAAAAAAGAAAGTTATAGTTCCCACAGCAACCATAACTCAGCCATATTACACATATATATATATATTAAGGTATAAATTTAACAACATATATTTTAATGCAAAATACCAGCAATGCACATGGGGACAAATAAGAGCAGTTGAGGGATCCATAACGTTTGGCTCTTCCCGCTGCTTGAATCCCACGGCGAGGAAGATGAAGCTGGCCAGCTTGCAGACCCTCTTCCCCTTGCCCCCGTGTTTTGGCACAGGGCAGGGATGAGTGTGCAGACCCATCTGTGTGCATGGACCCCTCTGCATATAGGTGGTCGTCCATGTGTGCAGACATGGCACAATGTATGGGAAAGCTATAGAGCACGATAGCCCCTCTCACGGGGCACCAACCAACGCGCTCGGATGCGGCAAGGATATCTCTGATTGCCCATCAGCCTGAATGCAGAATGAGATCCTTTCAAGAGATTTCTGGGCTCCTTTTCCCAGCTATCTGGTGGAATTGCACAACAGGGATATCATTCTCTATTACATTTTATGAAATGGCTCATACCCACGTCGTTCTCGCTCATTTTGCCAGCCATCTCCTGGACGCCGGCAGCAAGGCATGCGCGGTGCTCTCCCTGCCGATGCCACGCAGTTTGCTCCTGATGACTTGCAGGGGATAACTGCAGCTGCAGTAACAGGAAACATTGCACAGGCAAGAGCCGAGCTGGTCACTGCCCTTCCAGGTCCCCTGCAAACGGGAGTCCCCTGCTCTGGTGTGGGGCAAACGGAGCAGTGCAGCCGAGCGGGACATATCCTGCCCACAGCATCGCTGCTTTCCCTCCCAGGCACCCCAAACCCATCCCAGGGGAAGCAGTTCCAGCTGGGAAAAGATGCTCTGAGCCTCAGCACCCTGCTGCAGTACAAGTTGTGCCCAGCTTAACTGCTGTCAAGGGCAGAGGGTGCTAAGGGGAGGGGGCACTAAGGAGAGGTGGGTGCAAAGGGGAGGTGGGCGCTAAGGAGAGATGAGTTCTATGGAGAGGTGGGTGCTATGGGGTGGTAGGTGCTGAGGGTTGGGACCAGCCTCACTGGAGACCTTCCCCCATAGTTTAGGACATGCCTTTAAGCTCAGCTCCTGTCCTGAGCTGGCTCTGCCCTGTGTCTCCAGCCCTTCTTTGCGGGTCCTTGTCTTTTCTCCTGCAGGGTGACCCTGGGCTGCAGGCGGTGCTGTGGGTGGGCTGGCTCTGCTCACCTCCCACAGGTACCGGGGGTCTGCACTGCTCCAGGGGGTCTCTGGTCTACCTGGTCCTGGTAGACTCAGGGTCTACCCCTGCTGTAGTGGCTTATGGCCCTGTCTGTGCTCCAGAGGCTCCATATCAGCTTGTTCAGGGGAGCTGAGCTGCGGCTGCAGTTTGGGCTGAGGTTCCCCCAGTGTCAGTAGTATAAGCACCTATATTTGCACTTAAATTAATCTGCTTAATTGCACAGTCCCCTATGTTGCTGCAGAGGGCTGATGGCTGGGATGCTGCGCTGCCATGTCCCCGTTCCTGTGATCAGAGAGGAGGCAGAGCTGGGACCTCTGCAAGCCAGCACCTTGCACGGCCGGGGGCTTTAAAGGCATATATCTATATGTATGTGCGCTGTTTACAGAGCAATCCCAGCTAATCTCTCTATCTAGCCAGGGCTTTAGGATGTCCTTTCAGCGGGGATTTGTAGAGTTTGCCACAGTTATTTCCTAAGAATGCATTACCCGGGGTTTTGGATGAATAATGTAGGTCCTTGTTCAGCAAGTTACTTACAAATGTTGAACCTTAAACTGCTGAAGTCAATGGATCTACTTGTGTACTTAAAGTTAGGCACAGGCTTAAGTGCTCCAGTAAATCAGGGCCTTATAGCCGGATCTGGCACTCCTAATAAGGTCTGCTGGTATAAATAGCAAACTGTATTGACCCAGGGGTACGTTTGCCTTGGTCAGTGCTGCATCCTGCATGACAAACACGGATGGTGGTGGCAAACAAACCAAAACGTCCCTTTGGCTCTGCTCCAGGTATCCTCAGCACCACCTCAGCATGTGGCACCACCTCCCCTTCTGGAAAACACGGCGGAGACTCCGGAGTACCAATGGCCCTGGCCATGGGTCTGCGATTTGTGGTCCCTGGGGGAGGTTTATTTCCAAATCCTTGCCCTAAGAAGGTGGTGGGGAGATGCAGAGTGACCAGGAGAGGCACATTGACCTAAGGGCTTGCTAAAGCCAGGAAGGGTGTGGGAATGGTTATGCTTGAGCTGGCACTACCCATGGTGAAGGGCTGGCTGTCCCCAAGGCCCCTGGGAGGTCCTCTGTGCTCCGTGCTGCTGGTTCTCCACTGCAGGAGAGGATGGGGCTTGCTGGGAAGGGTTTTGGTGCCAGAGCCAGGCAGACATGCTGCAGAGCCCTTTGGCAGCACTTGAAGGAGTGAATCCCAGCTCTGCTCCCCACAAAGCCCCACGGTGAGGGAGGAGGGTATCCTGGCAGGGGGTGCCCATGACAGCCGCTGGTGCTGGGGCAGGGGATCACTGGGTGTGCACTTGAGCCACCCCATCTGCCCAGGCAGCTTCACCTCTGAAGGCTGAACTGGGTAAATGGGAAGTGCGATGGATCTCCCTCGGCTGCTGCTGGCTCGGTGCCCTCGGCAGAGCTGGGGCTGTGGCTCTGCCCAGCAGCAGGAGTACGATGTGAAATGCTTCAGTCATGTCAAAAGTGATTTTTTTTAATATTTTTTTTCTTTCTGGCTTGTGTGTGTGCAGCACGTGTGCTGCCAATGGGGTGGCACGGGCAGAGGGACCCCTCGGAGCAGGAGGGACCCATCTCAGAGCACAGCCCACGGGCACAGAGCAGAGGCGGTGTTTCAGCAGAGATCTAATTAGTGGTTCTAATTAGCTCTGATTTCCTCGTCACCTGCAGGTCTCTGCTCCTGCTCAGGCTCTGTTGCAGAGCTAAAGCATGAAGGGGTACATATGGGAGGGGAATCCCTCCAGCAATGGCACCACGGGAGAGCACAGCCCCCTCACCTCTCCGTTTCCGTGTCCCCTGCTCACGCAGCCCAGCCGCAGGGACACCGGCGGGTGCCAAGGAGCTGGCAGAGAGGGAGAGGAGCGATAATTAAACTCTTCTCTAACCTCCACTCTGCATTGGCTGGCAGGGAGCTACTCCAAGGGGAATAGAGAGTCACGGTAGAGTAGAAAAATGAGGGCATGGGGTAGAGGGGCAATAAGGCGTAAAATCACAGCTGGGCAGAAAGGGGATGGAAAACACTCGCAAGCTGTGAGATTCGCTCTCTGGTTTTGTATCCCCTGAGCAGCCCTGGGAAGTGATGCTCCCAGGTCCCAGCAGCCTGTCCTTCCTGGCATGGCTTGTCCCTTACCAGAAGCAAGAACCAAAGTGATGTCTCTATCTCAGCCCTGTTGGGAAGTGGCTGGGACAAGCAGCATGGTGGTTGGGATGCCCTTTGGACAGAGGAGAGCAGGAGAAAACAAAGCCATGCTTAGAGGATATAGAGCCTGGAGAGGAGGGAGTTGTAGGTGCAATGAAAAGCGGAGGGAGAGTTCGTGTCCTCTTGGGAGGTGGGTGGGCTCTGGCCACTCGGAGCCTGCGGGCAGAAGTCGTCATCCCTGTCACATTCCCTTCCCCGCTCTCTGGAGAGGCTTGTGATTCCCGTGATTGCTTGGACAAATTCTTGTGAGCCAGCCAGCAGCTTTCCTCTTGTCTCTTGCAATTACTGTCCCAGTGTTCTCCTTGAGAGAGACCATCTGCTACTCCTCCATCACCAGTCATCTTCCCATCTCCCTGGCATAGACCTTTCCCCGGAGAATGTGGCTAATCATGCTGATGGTGCATCTCCCGAGGTCCCACGCTGCTCGTTATGCTCAATCAGATCAAAGGCGGCTGCTCCGTCAGCTGATGCACCAGCCATGGGCTCAGGGGGCTCTGCTGGCCATCCTTCAGCTTTGGACAGGACACACTGGCCAAAAAATGCCAATCTAAAAAGCCAGGCTGGTGCTCCTCGCTGGGGGCAATGGGAGCTGGTGACCCCAGGGACCCTCGCTTCATCTCTTGGTGTCTTGCACAGCAACTAAGCAGACTGAGGCTGCGGTAGTTGGGGAACCCCAGGTCTCTCTGGAAGTCAGCTGAGGGTGGGATGTCCCTGGGGAGCAGGGGCAGGTGAGGATGGGCAGCCTGTGGCTCCCAAACAGCTGCTGGGAGAACTGGGGTGACACTGGGCACTGTTTGGGGACATAACAGCTGAAAATAGAGCTCTTTGGATCAGAAACAAGATGCATTTTGGAGAGCTTTGGGGCTGGACTTTGAGTCAGTGCATCAGCAGCGACGCGGGTGGGAAGCGGCACAGCACTCGGCTGCACTACTGTGCCCGGTGCTATTAGTCTCTCGCTTTTAATCAATGGCAAATGAGTCTCTGGGGGCCTATTCTCTCACTGCAGGATACCAGAAACTTTCATTGAAGTCAGTAGAAGTTACTTGTACCCTTAGGCAGGAGGCTGCGGTCATGGGAAGTTGCAAGGGAGCCGTGATTTACACTGCGTGTCACAGACTCGACCAAAGCTAGCTCCTGCCTCTCAGTATAATTCAAAACTAAATGTACATTTATATGAAAAATACAGTAAAACCATCACATTTTATTAGGGGAGGATGTGTGATAATTTTTTACGTCGAAGCTTCCAGCAGCCAAAGCTGAAAAAGCATCTTCAGTAAAATCACTGCCATGGAGACAAGATTTCATCCCACCGTATCAGGTGGCTCCTTTGTACCTTTAAGGAGTCTTGTTAGAGCTTTGAATGATCTGTATAGGGTAAAACATCTTTTTTTCAGTGTCTCTAGTGCTGGCCAAGCTTTGAGCCACCACAGAGCAGGGGCAGTGCAGGGCAAGGAAAGTCCCGGGCAGGCATGGAGCCCCACAGACCCATTCCCAGGCTGTCCTCAGAGCACGGTGAGAACACTCCTTGTTTATTTATGCTGGCAAAGGTCCTCCTAAAAGCCCCTATAAAACAGATTTTCTGTCTGTTAATCCAAATTATCCTCTACAAAAATATACATACAGCTCCTCCAGAATGTATCCCAAAGCTTTAGCTGTGGGTTTATACCCCTGTGCCCGTGGATGGGTCAGGTGCTGCCCGCGAGCCTCCTCCGTCCAGCGTGCCCACGGCTCTGCATCGGCGTGTGAGCGGTCCCGCATGCCAACAACCCTCGGGGCTGGGAATCCCCGCTTCTGGCTTTGGCTCCACGCTCTCCCCCAAGTCCTGCTGCCTCCACTTCATTCGCTTCATTCCAAGAGCTCACGCCGCTCTCCCCTCGTGAACGCGTCTGCTTGCCCATCTGCGAGGCTTTGAGACCGGCTTCCCAGGCTCCGAGCAGCCCTTCTGCTCCAGCTCCTGTTCTCCCAAATCCCAGTCCGTGGCTTTGTAAGGCGATATTATGCTGCAAACAAATGATTTTTTTTTAAGACAACCAAACACACATGATCAGAAATTCTTAAACTGTTCCAAGGCTGGAAATAAAAGCTACACCTGAAGTGATGGAAGGATTTTCAATGCAGTGTTTGAGGCTTAAAATGGCTTGGGATCTGGTGTGGATGGTTCTGGCGTTGACAAGCTCCAAATCTCACTGTAAAAGGGAAGAAATAAAACGGCCGAGACAGCGAGAGATGAGCGACTTTGCAGACATTTGTCCCTCTAGCAGCATTTCAAGGACATCTGGCACCACCTGGACTCAAGCAGCTCAGCGAGCGCAGGAGCTGAGGGACCTTCCGCAGCAAGACGACACACCGAGGGGACACGTCTGCAGCAGGGACCGGCCTCGGTGCATGGAAAACCTTTGCAATGAGCCCCAAAAGCTCCAGTTCATCCCAGCCCGGGGTGTGTGGGCATTGCATCTCCTACGTCCCGGGGCCAAGAACAAGCACTGCAGGGAGTGGGACCTGCAGCCCTCTGTGATACCCCTGTTATCCTCCACGCATCCATTCCCAGCAGCACACGGCTAATTCCCATGGAATTTTGTAAGAAGATTGGTTTTTCCCAAATGAGCAGTGTTTAATAACATCAGAGGGATTTCTGAACTCAGCCAGGTTTGGACCTAAAAGGAAGGAAGGTGTGTGGTTGCTTTGCTTGCACACATACCTCATTTAAAAAAAAAAAAAANACAGAAAATGATACCTGTCCCTGCATTAGAAGGGCTTGGAAAGTTTGTGAAGTGCTCAATATTTTTTATTAAGTGTTCCTTACCCTCTTTTTTGGGGGGAAGAAAAGCTTAGCAAGGGAGAGAAGCTTATCTACCTGTTCATAAATGAGTAGGAAATTAAAGAAGATGTGCATTCTATCTTCTTTCCCTCACTATGTTTAACCCAGCTCAGGCTTTTAGAATATTTTGGGGTGGCAGTGCTGCAGTGGTGCTCCAGGAGAGGAAATCTGAGTGCCTGGTGTGGGGCTGGAACAGGTCGAGCAGCAATCCTGGCTGTGCCCGACTCTCCTCCATCGCATCCCTTGGGCCCCTGCCTTGCATCTATAACAAGGAACGGAGATGCGCCGCTGTGTCATTAGCTGCTGTAGTGCTGACTGATGGAGCCTGGGAGCACGTACCAAGGGCAGGATCATTTTATACGTGGCCTGGATCCTATATTTTTCCACTGGCTTTTGCTCCCAGGCTCCGTGACCCTTGGCCGGGCTGTGAGCTGCTCAGCTTTGGCAGCCTTTGCCCTCCAAACATGCTCCCGGGTTTCGCATCGCGTGGTCGCTGGTGCCGCCCGTTGCAGAGCTCCCTTAACCAGCAGCTTAGCCTCTCATTAAAAAGGGGGAGGAGGCTGGAAAAAGGAACCTCAATTAAGAGAGGTGAAAGTTAAAACATCAAGAAAAGCTTTTAATTGAAGAACAGCCCTGCAGGGAAATGCGAAGGCAAGTCGCTTGTTTGGCAGTTTTACAGAAATGGTGATAATGTCACACTTTTTGGAGAGAGGAGAGGGAAAAAAAGAGCCAGCTGGGGTGGCCAGGAGCTTTGAAGAAGTAGGACACTCACATAAGGAATGAGAGGGAGGGGAGAAAGCCCCACTGCGTGTTGGCCACAGGCTCCCAATCACAGCTTGCCTCCCAGGGCAGCCCTGTCCCTGGGACCCCACCTCCATCCCTCCAGCCCCACCCCGGGGTGCAGCGATGTCCCTTGGGGCTGCCTGGCTCAGGCAGCACATGGCAAAGCCCCACTTGCCCCGCTGAGCGTGTGCAACTCCCCGGGCTATGGAAAAGTTTCCCCTAATTAAGTCCAAATGTTAATAAGAATAGTTTCCTATTAATCACAGCGGGGTCTCGCACATCGCATCGGCGCTGCAGCCCCAGCCGCATTGCCATGACTGCCTGGATCCCACCTCGGCACCCGGGACCCGAGGGAGCAGGACCCACAGCTGTTCCCAATTTCTGTTTGACTCACACCCTTCCCCTCTTTCCTCACTTTTATAATTCTAGCTGCTTTTCTTTGTTGCCCCCATCCTGTCCCTGGGGGTTCACCCCAAGTGAGAGGCCCCTGAAGAGCTCCTTCCAGTACCTCAGGGGGGCCTACAAGAAAGATGGGGGGAGGCTGTTCAGTAGGGCCTGTTGTGACAGGACAAGGGGTGATGGGTGTAAAATAGAGGGAGGGAGATTTAGATTGGAGATTAGGAAAAAGTTCTTTCCTGTGAGAGTGGTGGAGCACTGGAACAGGTTGCCCAGGGAGGTGGTGGATGCCCCATCCCTGGAGACGTTCAAGGCCAGGTTGGATGAGGCCCTGAGCAACCTGATCTAGTTGGGGGTGTCCCTGCTTCTTGCAGGGGGAGTGGACTAGATGACCTCTGGGAGTCCCTTTCAACTCTAATCATTCTATGATTCTATGATTCTGTGATTCCCTTTGCCAAGGGGTGGGAATAACTCTGGTAAGTCAGGATTCTGCCATCACTGATTTGGGTGAGCTCCGATTTTCACTTGAGAGGTTTCGCCACAAATAATCACTAGTGGGCTCTCGGGGTCGCTCTCTGATTGCCAGGCTCCCAGGTTACACGCTGGGGGACAGGGAGACCCTGCCCTTCTCAGGACAGCTTTGTGATGCCTCTTGCCCATGGACTTGGAGCTCCTGGCTTCAGGCTGTGCTCCCAGGAAGCAACTGGTTCATTTTCTTTTTTAGGATATAGTCACCACAGCTGAATTTCTCTGGTCACCTCGTCCCTTTGCCCACCTGCCCCACACACAAGAGCACAAAGGCAGCATGGGCTTGCTGGTGGAAAACACCCTAAGGAGTGCCAGGTATGGTTCCACCCCAGTTCAACTGGTTCCAGGAACATAAATACTCCCAGAGGAGGGAGTTACTACCACAGAGTCCTGTAGCTCTTGAAATACATTTTGGTTTTTATCTTGGTTCCCAATAAGTGGGAAGCATCAGCTGCCATTCGTGGTAGAAAGATGCTTCTCTGAAGGACACCTCACAGCAAGGAGGTGGAAACCAGGGAATTGCTGAACCTGAGGGTGCTCCCTTTGGCAGCACCGGTGTCCAGGGCTGAGTTTCTGTTGCTACCCAGTGAGGTGGTTTGCAGGGCATCAGTAACACCAGGAGGCTTCTACCAGTCTGACCCTGCACTGAGAACCACGAGATCAGTGGAGGATCCCAAAGGATGACAGTGAAATGACAGAAATTTCAGGGCAGAGTAGGAACCAAAGCCATGCCGGGCTTGTGGCAAGTCAGATTTTAAGCCATCTTCTTCCTAAAAGCCCTTTCTAGGTTTCAAGCTCATTAACTGAAGGGAGGAGAGCTCCACATATGACCAACACCAACCAGACCAGCTCAGTTCTCAGATTCCAACCAGCACACACGTCCAGGTGCTGAGGAACAACCCACAGCTGGGGAGTCATTAGTAAAACCTTTCCGGGGAGTAGTTTGCAACGAGGAGTAAACTTGAAGAACTTCAGCACTTGTTGGCTGATCACAGGGAGGAAGGAGAGAACGGGGTGCCTGAATTATTTGTGATGAGTTAATTATGCCGGCAAAGGAAGATGGAAGATAGGAACAGCAGTCAAAATTTTCTGCCTTTTTCCACCCACACAATTTTCTCAGATCTGCTCAAAATTAATGTGGTGTTCGATATCAGCCCCTTTCAAGTGCTGGGTGACTCTGAGCCTAAACATTTTTTGATTTACTACTCTGTCCAGTAATAGTGTGCCTTATTTTTTTGGATCTCTCCAGGATGTAAATCAGGTGAGAAGTGAAAGGTTTTGATAATCTGAGGTCCTGCTTCTGCAGGGGAGATGACAGCCCTCCCTAGATGACCTTAAACACTTCAAAACAGGACAGAGCTTTCACCTTGTACAGCCAGCCTGGAAGAAACATGGTCACACGAAACCAGCAAAGCCTAGGACTGGGTGGGAGAGGAAGATGAGGCACAAAGACCCCGAGCTGGTTACTACTTTGTCCATACTTGGCCCCTTGGGACTGGCACTGTGGGGATCTCTTCTCAGGTGCCTTCAAGATTTACATAGCTCTCATTTTCCATCCCACAGAAAACTGCACATCTCACGGGAAAGCTGCTTCCCCAGGAGTCTTCCCACGGAATCGTGCCCATCCCAGGGGGCTGCAGAGAGCCCAGCCAGCTCTGGTATGTGTAGGCTAAGCTAAATCCCAAAGCACTCAGGGTATTCCCCACTTGGGGAGCCTCACCTGCACTTGTGCACACAGCAGCTACTGTCTGAGCCGAGATGCAAACCCTGCTGGGATCTGCACCCCTTTAATTCATGGCAGTTTCACACAAATACTGTGTGTCCAGAGCGACCCCGTGGAGGCTGGTGGCACGCTCTCTCACAGCTTCCTTTTAATCACATGCATCAGGATTTATTGAGACATCCAGGCTGTGTTTTCTGAGCTTTAGGATGCTCTCTCTATTACAAATCCATGGATTTTTATGCATTTGGTAATGGATTTCTGATGGAATTTTGAAAGTGGAAAGAAGCCACTGGCAGGGACTTTTCAGGGCATCGCTCTTGGCACCTAACGAAGAAAAAAAAATGGAGAGGGAAAAACTTAATGAAAATAGATATTTGTATAAACAATCAATGAAGATCGCGTTTGTGTGTTAAACAACCACCTTGAAATTGGTCTGTCTCAAAGGACTGAGCAATTGCAGCCTACCTTAGCATGAATGATTTATGACATTCATGAACTTGGCAACTGCATCAGTTTTCCTAAACCTGGCAGCAAACACCACCTGCATATTAAGTGAAGATTTATGATTTATAAAACTCACCTCATTATGCAGAGGAACATGAATTGTCTTATGTGTGCAGTCTATAACTCTCGGGACAGATGAAAAGGCAGCTATGACACACAATTTATGTGTTCTTGCTGCTGAAGTTGGTGAGGGAAAAACAGGCAGAATAACTAGGTCTTTGAGTCGAGTGCCTTCAAAGCTGTCCACGTCCCACTCCCTCCCCCAGAACGATGCTGTGGCTGAAGCTGCCTGCTCTCTTGGAGGGGAAAAATGGCAAAAAAAAAAAGTCTT
Source organism: Heliornis fulica (assembly GCA_013399135.1). NCBI lineage: Eukaryota > Metazoa > Chordata > Aves > Gruiformes > Heliornithidae > Heliornis > Heliornis fulica. The sequence continues at coordinate 57,215 of VXBZ01003786.1, forward strand.
GCAAAGATTAATGGTGGAGGTCATTTGAATTGATGTGCTAAATGATGCCCTCCCTCCAAAAACCACAGGGATAGGAAGCGTCTGAGGTGCCTCCCTGGAAATAACACGCTGGTTGTTGAGCTTATTGCTCATATTTTTCCACACTGTCCCTTTTTGATCCTTCTAACTCAGCAATGCAGGTTCCCAGCTTCAAGGTGGAAAGAGTTTTGGTCTCAGAGAGACCAAAATGTGGCGTGCAGTTAGGTGTGGAGCTCACGTTGCTGAGAAGGCAATGAGGCAGGACATGCACAAGCCCAGAGTACAGCTGGTTCCCTCACAGTTTGGGTCAGAAGATCATCTGAGAGGCCTGAAAACAGGCAGAGCTGATGGACTGAAACACAAGTGACATGATTCAAGGAGAAAACACCCCAGGTCAGAATTTATTCCTGATCTACCATTCGAGTTTGAGTGAATCGTAGTTGGTGTGTCTTGTTTCCTCATTTGATTAAAAAAAACAAATGCCTGGAGAGCAGATGCTGCTGTGTTTTGATAGGCAGCACTGTTGGGGGACTGTTGGAGGGCTCTGGAACTCTCTAGTTACTGCCAAGCCATAGAAATCCCAGCCCAGGGCACCAGTGGACAAAAACATGCCGGCTCAGGCAGGGGTCCCCCAAGCTGGACAGGGGTGTCTATGCTGTCCCCAGGCTCCCAGACACATGCCCACAGAGTGGTTGCTGCAGCAGGGCTGGGACACCCATGAGTGTCAGCAGCACAGGGACACTGGGCAAGGCAAGATGTCTGCCTGCCCACTGACCTCCAGCTCTTCCTGGGTCTGGCTGGCAGGCTGCAGGCAGAACACGAGGGTGCAACAGGGGCACCAGGCTCCCTCTGCTATGTGGCAGGGTGGCCGTGGCAGGGATATCTGATCCAGACAGGCAGCACATCCCTGCACCAGAGCCATCTTCTTCTGCCAGGAGGAAGAAGGGATGTGACCTGAGAGTGGCAGTTTACAGCACAGTCCTCTGAGCCACCCCCTCAGAGAGCAGCATGCTGCTAATTACACTCAGGGGCTTTGGCTTCTCCTGCGGGAGAAAAGCATGTGTGAAGGCTTTGGGTTTGTAATTGGCTGCAGTGCTTCTTAAATCAATTAAAGCCACCTCCATGCCCAGTCTGGCTGCTTGTGCTCCCTCTGTGCTGCAGGGAATTGGCCTGGGGAGATCCAGCCTGGTGAAGGGCAAAGAGCCCTCTGGCAAGCTGGAGCACAGCAGCTCAGCATCTCCTGCCCCAGGTAAGCAGGGCTGCAAGAGATCCACTCATGGAGGTCTTGGATGTGTCCCTCTTCAACAATTAAGGGGTTGGCTCGTGTGGCACATCTGTACCCTGGTGTGGTGATGAGGCTTGGCTGAGCAGGAAGGCTCAGCCAGAGGCAAAGAGCTGTGGGTGGTCAGGATGTGCTCCCCTGCCGCTGCTTGCAAGAGGCACACACTTCACTCCTTATTTTCTGTAGTAAAAACCTGCATTAAAGCTCTTCAAAATACATGCTGGTGCTACTGGAAAGGAGGGATTCAGGCATGTGAGTGATTTTTTGTTTTCCTCCCTCTTTGTCTTATTACCAAGGTAGCAAGGAAGGAGCATTTCTTCTGGCTAAGCACAAACCGGGAATTTTTCTCCTCCAAACATTACCCTTTTCTTTCATGCCCATCTCATGAGGCTCATTTCAAAATGAACCTGTTGTAAGTGTATGTACTGAATAAATGGCAGGCTCTACCTAGGCTGGGTGTGTTGCCAGCAGCTGATCCAAGAGGAGCTTCCTGGCACGGGCCCTGCCAGGCAGGGAAGTCTTTCTCTCCTGGCTCCACATCCAGAGTCAGCACAAAGCAAGGTGTTTGCACAGAGGAGCTGCACAGCGCTGTAGCTTACAAAGGGAAGGACACTTATCTAGGAAAAAAAAACAAAGGAAATAACAAGGATGTATCAATGGAGTGATTTATATTGTTTTTGGAATAAAAAGCTGTATTCTTAGAAGACAAAGCCAGTGGACTGGCAGGATGGCTGGGGAGTTTCACATCCTCTGAGCTGCACTGGGAGTGGGAAGTGATGGCTCTTGGCTCCCGAGTACAAGTCCAGAGAGCAGGTTGAGCTCGCAGGGGTAAAAGGACAATGGGTGACGCGCGCTGCGAGGAACGGGGTCAGAGGGAACCACACCTTCGTGAGGAGGGGGTACAGAGCACCCTAAGTTCCCATGGCTCTAAATTTGGTGTCTCTGCAAGTACTGGAGAGAGGAAAAAGCACAAAGAGGCTAGGAAGGACAGGGGCTAGCAGCAAGGGAGAGATTCACGCCAGCAGAGTCACAAGGGAGTGAGCATTCCACAAGGGACAGATCAAGGAAGCAGAAATGGGGAAACACATTGGGGTCTCATGCTGGGGTATTTGGGAGAGCAGATGAGCCTGATCCAAGACACAGGGTCAGAGCAGAGGACTGGCAAGCCCCACCAAGTCCAGGCAGAGAGGATAAATCCCTTTGATCAGCACAGGGGAGACTTGTTCCAATGCACACACCACACGGACCCTAACGGAGGGGTCCCAAGGTGTGACCATCCCACCACGGCACAGCTTGGCTGCGGGTGACCTTCAAGCCAGCCTGTCCTCTCGGCAGGGCTGAGACCAGCCTCCAGAGCCAGCACAACCTTCACAATGCTGCTCTCTCCTTGTACCTCAGCCACTTCACATCAGGGTAAAAAAGAAATCTGCAGAGTACAGCATTTGGAAGTTTTCATTTGTAACGTGCTAATTGTCCTCATTATTATGGCTCCTGGAGGCACCTCAGATCCTTATTACAGCAGCTGCAATCGTGTAGGGGTGAGATGCGGTTTGCTGCTCCCTCCAGTCGCCTGCATCCTCGGCTGAGTGACAGGTCTGTGCAACACACACTGTAGGAAGGAGCTCTGGTGAGCTGCTGGCAGACTCACAGGCAGCCTTCATAACTGTCTTGTTGTTGGTTTGCTGCTTCTGTGGGGCTTTCTGATTTGTTTTGTGATGCTTCATAGGCTGATGCTTGTTGCCAGTCCCACTGCGATCACAGGGGCGAGACCAGGGGAGCCTGGAAGGGTGCTGTTGGACTGACCAGCTCAGTGCTGAATGTCTGCCCCAAGCCCTCATGGAGCTGCTGGGATCCCCCAAGATGATTACCTAGCTGGCAGTTCCTTACACCACTGCTGCATGGGAACTACTAAACACCCACAGCAAAGAGAAACGCCTGCAGCTCTTCCAACCCTGCAAAAGGGAGGGCTTCACTGTGCCCTGCTGCCCCTTCTGAGTGCTCCTATACACCGTAGCCTGCCTGCCCCCCTCACCTGAGTGTTTAGGGAGAACTCTGAACTCAAACACAGTGCACAGGAGGAGAAAGTTGAGCGTGGCAGCGTTTGGTTTGCAATTCACCCTGGCTCAGGGTGCAGAGTGATGCCATGCTGGATTTGAGCCATCGTTGCTTTTATTTCCTGGTGCGTTTTGGTGAGCAAGGAAGCAACCAAAGGGCAGCAGTCTTGGCAGCTGCCTCAGTGAGCCTTTTTACACTGGGTAACCTGAAGTCATGTTGTCAAACCTCCAGATAACTCCACTGCACCTGGAATCCAGAGAACAGGACCTGCCCTCAAATCTCTGCTGATAGAGAAGCTAATGCAGAGCTCCCCACAGGCCTTGTCACGCTGCCGGCAGCCCCAGCCTGCCCCAGCACTAGCAGATGCCTCCAACGTGCTGCTTCCACTGAAAACCGTGTGTAACCTCCTTGCTTTTTTGCCATTTACAGGGCCATCTTTCCAAGACAGATGCCTATGGAGCTGACAAATGCAGCCAAGTGACTTGAGGCTTTGTAGGAAAGGAGTTACAGTCCTGCTCTACTCCTACAGAGTCAAGCAAATGCTCCACTGCTGATCTCTGTGGGAGTGGGGACGGGACATCGACATGGAGCCCTTGGTCTGCAGCCGCCAAAGGCCCACCCTGCTGCGAGACCAGCCTCTGCAGAGCTTCAAAGCAGCCTCACGTCTGCCAACGGTTAACAAGGAAATTAATTGAGTCCCCACAGGGCAGCTCCTTCTCACCAATTCTGTGTCGCTATGTTGTGGGCAGCTGGTGCTTGGTCCTCAGTGCAGAGAGTCTCAGAGGAATTGTATTGCACGGACCTTCCTGTCTGGCCCTGCACTGCCAGCCCTTTCCACTTTTTAACCTTTCCCTAGAGAAGTGCAGGTCAGGAGCTGATCCTGCCTGATGCAGAACAAGCTGGAAGCTCTGGATCTCTTCCAGAGGGTGCTCAGCACATCAACCTGCTTCCTGAGCACCATGCATTGTGGCAGCCATACGGGCTGTGTAGCACGATTTCAGGAGCCAAGGGGAAGGTGGCAGACCCCTGCTGAGGGATCGATATCCTTGGGAGGAGGTGGGGAGGGCCAAAGGTGCAAAGGACCCTGCAAGTGGTACAGCTGAGGGAAAAAACTAAGGGCAATTTGGAGGCCTGAGATGTGGCTCTTGGTGAGCAGAAGGTGAGCACGTCATACTGCAGGAGTGGGGACTGAACTTGCCTGCAGGCCTGTCGTGGAGGGGCCCTTGCTGCCTGGAGTTAGCTGTGCGAGGAAAGGCAGTCGCTCAGGCACTGACACCTAAGGTCAGCCAGACCCCAAGGGGCTGGCCCAAGGCCACTGCAGTCCCATCTGTCTTCTCACAAGCAGCAGGAGGAGGGATTTTACGACCTTCAGAGAAGGATTTCCTCTTTCTGTTGTTTTTACCACCTCTGTGGAGGCCGCTGAAACAGACTCGTCTGTTGCCCTGTTGGTAGCTGTCAGGGGTGGGGGCTCTCGCCACGGCCGGGGTGTAGTGCTGGTTTGCAGCGGGATGGGACAGCCTTTCTCGGCTCGGAGACGGAAGGGGAGCGGGGAGGAGTAGTGCGGACAGAGCTCCCGGAGAACCGCTTCTCGGTGCGTTAGGGTGTTAATTGCAGCCTTGCCAATCCCCGGGACTTGGCAGGGATGTGAATTGAGCTGTCATTCTCTCAGGTTTACGCTTCCCAGGAGCAGCCCGAAAGCAGCGCTAGCACGGCTGTCTGCTGCCCCTTTCTGGCGATGGGGAGGGTGACACTTGGACGTACCCTCCTGCCCTGCTGGAGAAGAGGCTGCCCATCCCGGGACACCGTATCTGCAGAAGCAAAAGACGTCTGAGGGACGAAGTCAAGCTTTTGTGAGCCACGCAGGAACAGCCCAACTGCCAGGTTACCGTGGGCATACGCTGCTCCTGGCTCGGTTATATCGCCTGGGAGTTACTGGGTCTCAGCGACAGTTCCTCGCCCATGCAGGCACTAACTGGCAGACTGAGCCGTACCCGGCCCCGGGCAGCTCTCAAACCCGCGAGAATGGTGGCCACGGCCCACGCTGCCTCCGGGGGAGAGCGGGCGCCCGTATGTCACCCACAGCCGAAGAGCAGGACGCAGTGAATCGTGCGGCTGGGTGTCGGTGGGCGCCAGGCACACCCAGCCCTTGGGTACGAAGCACTAAACCGGCGGGACGGGGCAGGCCGTGAGGCGCAGTGCTGATACAGCCCTGCTTCTGCGCCTCCAGCGCGCCCAGAGGCTGCGCGCAGGCTCGGGCCTTGGCCCAGCAAGCCCATGGCTCACCACCGGCCGCGGGCGAGCCCCGAACCCACTCCCGCAGCTCCCCCGCGGTCCAGACCATCATGCTGAGATGCCACGCTACTGCGCATGCGTACATACATCTAAGTGGCGCCTTCTCACACAGGCAACTGAGCATGCGGCCATCGAGAGAGAGTGACGCATGCGCACCGCCCACACTGACGCAAGGCCGCTGCAATCGCCCTGCGCTTTATCCTGTCCGACCTTGAGTGCGCGGCTGGCTTCAGGACCTGAGCTGGCCGTGGCCGCGCCGGTGTGAGTCTTGGCCATTTCGGCGCATCAGTTTAGCATTAATCCGCGCCGGAAGAGGTAGCGGGTTCTCTGACGGTGTCTGAAAGGCAGCGAGCAGCCGAATTGCCTGTGGCGGCTTCCGAACGAAGCACCGAAAGCTAGTGGAAGGATCAGGCGGTTTTTCAGACAGCCCGCGCCGGGGGTCCTGCGACGCAGTCTCGCCAACCCCTCCCCTCCCGTAGCGGCCCACGTGGGGTGGAGATTTCCAGAAGAGCAGCGGCTCCGCGCGCACCTCCTTCCTCCGCCGGCCCGGTCCGCCGCAGTCCCACCATGCTCAGCGCCGGCCGCGCCGCCGCGCGCCTCCCGCTGCTCTTGCCGCGTGCCGCGCCCGCTCCCGCGCCCCCCGGGCTGGCGCAGGTCTGCGGGGGTGGGGGATTTGGGGGGTGTGGGCTGGGGGGGCGCTGCTGTCAGCGTGTGAGGCCTGACCGCGGCGGCGCCGGGCCGGGGCCCAGGCCGCGCTGCGCGCCGCAGGCCCGCTGAGCCCCTGCTGAGGGGCTTTGTCGGAGCGACGCGTCAGTGGCGGCGCGGGGAGGGGCAGCGGGGAGGGCATTGCCCCGGCAGCGCGCTCTGCCCGCCCGGAATGCCGTAGCGGGACCTAGCGGGGGGGGTGCGCAGCTCCTTGATCAGCACGGAGAAGTCTGCGGGGGGACCTCACTGCAGCTTCCAGGGCTTAAAGGGAGCGTAGGGACAGGAGGGGAATCGGGGGTTCACAAGGGCAGAGAGTGGTGGGACAAGGGGATGGATTGAAGCTGGAGGAGGGAAGGGTCAGGTTGGAGATCAGGGGAAGTTCTTCACAGAGAGAGTGGTGAGGGGCTGGAACAGGCTGCCCAGAGAGGTGGGGGATGCCCCAAGCCTGGAGGTGTTCAAGGCCAGGTTGGATGGGGCCCTGGGCAACCTTGTCTAGGTGCAGGCCTGGAGGTTGTTGGCCCTGCCTGTGCCAGGGGGGTTGGAACTTGATCACTTAAAGCCTTGGGATCACTTCAAGCCCAGACCAGTCTGGGATTTTGTGATTCCTTGTGCCTCCCATGAGGAAACGATAGCAGGGGCCAGACTAGGTGAACGGTGCAGGCAGCCAGTCCCATGGGTCACAGTGCTGGCCTGCTGAGGGGAGGCCCTCCCATCCTCACCCACTCACACAGTGCGGCCAGGCCCAGGGTCTTGAAGGAGCAGCAAAACATTCATGATGGAACCCTGCTTTTGTGAGAAGGCTTCCTTAAACCCTATTCTCAAAATGGACATAACTAGAGTGCCTTCAGAGTCCCCCCAGGACACCCATTTCCACCTACAAATCTGTGGCCGCTGCAAGAAAACCACAAGAGTGGCCCCAGTAATCTTAAGTGTAGGTGGGTTCTTGAAGGGCTGTAGTGAGTTGTCTGTTGCTGACTGAGCAGGGAGCTTTGAGAAACGGGGTTAATGTTTATCGGTTGCTGTTCATTGAAAGTTGAAGGTTCAGAGTTAATGTTTCTTGCCTGGGAGCCTATTTGTAGGCTATAGCTTGGTTCTGGTAATACAAGTCAGCATTATGCCAGATTAATTAGTGTGGTAATTTCTCAAATTCATCCTTAGTTTGTACCTATGAATTTAAAAACACAATGTGGTAATAGGATCGTGTCACTCCAGAAGTGAGTGTGCCTCTGAAAATAAAAGCCTTGTCTTGGAGATATTTAATGTTTAGAACTAAATTTTCATTGGAATGTCTTTGTTCTGTAGACGTTTTGGAATGGCCTCAGTCAAAATGTTCTCAGAGCAGCATCCAGCAGAAAATATGCGTAAGTACTTCCTTGGGCTTTCATGTTTGTCTGTTTGATATTAGTATTTCATCTCCTCCTGATGCCAGAACTAATTATTTGAGGCAGGGATGGAGTAACAGAGCAAAACTAGAAAAATAAAGGTAGCGTTGATGTGTGTCACTTAAGTAAGGTTTTGTCTTCATCTCTTTATTTCTTGGGGTTTGTTTGTGGTTTTTTCCGGAGGAACTTTAAGAAATGTTCTTCTCCCATTCTCTTGTTATTGGCAGCATCTACAAAATGTGGATTCTTGAGAGTTGTTTGATTAAAAACCAGAAGTGAAAAATGGGTGGAACAAACTGGTTTATGCCTGCATGAAACTGGAGTGATACGTGGCTGCGTTTCACTGCAGATAAACTTTATTTCAGACAGCTCATGCAGTTCAATCACTTT
>VXBZ01003786.1:66106-89860 GCA_013399135.1 Heliornis fulica
CCATGAGGAAACGATAGCAGGGGCCAGACTAGGTGAACGGTGCAGGCAGCCAGTCCCATGGGTCACAGTGCTGGCCTGCTGAGGGGAGGCCCTCCCATCCTCACCCACTCACACAGTGCGGCCAGGCCCAGGGTCTTGAAGGAGCAGCAAAACATTCATGATGGAACCCTGCTTTTGTGAGAAGGCTTCCTTAAACCCTATTCTCAAAATGGACATAACTAGAGTGCCTTCAGAGTTCCCCCAGGACACCCATTTCCACCTACAAATCTGTGGCCGCTGCAAGAAAACCACAAGAGTGGCCCCAGTAATCTTAAGTGTAGGTGGGTTCTTGAAGGGCTGTAGTGAGTTGTCTGTTGCTGACTGAGCAGGGAGCTTTGAGAAACGGGGTTAATGTTTATCGGCTGCTGTTCATTGAAAGTTGAAGGTTCAGAGTTAATGTTTCTTGCCTGGGAGCCTATTTGTAGGCTATAGCTTGGTTCTGGTAATACAAGTCAGCATTATGCCAGATTAATTAGTGTGGTAATTTCTCAAATTCATCCTTAGTTTGTACCTATGAATTTAAAAGCACAGTGTGGTAATAGGATCGTGTCACTCCAGAAGTTGTCTACCTTTGAAAATAAAAGCCTTGTCTTGGAGATATTTAATGTTTAGAACTAAATTTTCATTGGAATGTCTTTGTTCTGTAGACGTTTTGGAATGGCCTCAGTCAAAATGTTCTCAGAGCAGCATCCAGCAGAAAATATGCGTAAGTACTTCCTTGGGCTTTCATGTTTGTCTGTTTGATATTAGTATTTCATCTCCTCCTGATGCCAGAACTAATTATTTGAGGCAGGGATGGAGTAACGGAGCAAAACTAGAAAAATAAAGGTAGCGTTGATGTGTGTCACTTAAGTAAGGTTTTGTCTTCATCTCTTTATTTCTTGGGGTTTGTTTGTGGTTTTTTCCGGAGGAACTTTAAGAAATGTTCTTCTCCCATTCTCTTGTTATTGGCAGCATCTACAAAATGTGGATTCTTGAGAGTTGTTTGATTAAAAACCAGAAGTGAAAAATGGGTGGAACAAACTGGTTTATGCCTGCATGAAACTGGAGTGATACGTGGCTGCGTTTCACTGTAGATAAACTTTATTTCAGACAGCTCATACAGTTCAATCACTTTTATTTTTTTCCTCTTATTGGAAGGTAACAGGAGTGGAGTGGCTGTTAGTTGTGTACCTGATTCAGATGATTTGTGGTTGATGCTGAATCAGGGCACAGAGTGGAAAAGGTGTTTGTGTTGGGGAAAACTGGGGAAAGTGTTCTGGTCAGTACAGAGAAACCAAGCAGTTACTTTCCTGGTAACTTTGTAGCATTACCTGAGCTGGAGATGTATATAAACAAGCAGGGATCTAGCTGTGATCTGATTGAATGGAGAGGCAGAAGGTTAAATTCCCATGGAAGAGATGGAGAAGAGACACCTTAGGTCAGGTATATTGGCTTCCCCATCTGGGAAAGGACTTGCATTGGCTTGTCTTCAGGACAGAAGTCTTTTTTGCTATGCAGGGGTTTTCCTTTAATAGTAATTTTAATTTCCCCATAACATTCTTTACAGCTCAGAAGCGATTAAAGGTGCTGTTATTGGAATTGATTTGGGCACAACAAACTCCTGCGTGGCAGTTATGGAAGGAAAGCAAGCGAAAGTGAGTAAAAACCAGATACTGGTTTGTAGTAATGTTGGAAGTTGAATGTCTGCATTGGTGCTCTCAGAGGCAGTGGGTTTTGAAGGCCCCTTGTTATGTTTTTTTTTTTTTTTACATAGGTGCTGGAAAACTCCGAAGGAGCCAGGACAACACCTTCGGTTGTCGCGTTTACAGCTGAGGGCGAGCGCTTGGTGGGAATGCCAGCGAAGCGGCAGGCGGTGACGAACCCTCACAACACCTTCTACGCGACCAAGCGGCTCATCGGACGGCGCTTCGATGACTCCGAAGTGAAGAAGGATATGTAAGAGAGGGTGGAAGGCACTTCCACCACCAGCAGGAGTGCATAAAATACAGCGATGTATAATGTGACCTGTCTTAAAGTATAACTCTTTCGGGGTTCTCAGGTCCCAAAGTTTCATTGCTTATATTTATTCTGAGGGCCAAGCTGTATTTAGCTACGTTTATTGTAGAGTCTTTAAGTTTGGAAAAGACCTTTGTGATCATCAGATCCAGCAATTTGTTGTTGATGTCTGAAGGCTTTCAGAAAAAGGGGAAAGCCTTGCTGATGCTGTGCAGAATGGTCAGCGTCTATCAATGAAGAGTTTGCTCATTCTTGGGGGCATTTAATACTCAAAGCTGTATGATCATACCTGAGGCTTGTGGTTAAGCAATGGAGCTGATTAAGAGCAGTAGTAGTTCTGTTGGTACTTCTGGGATTTCCTGGATCTGAGGTTGCTGTTGGCAAGTTCGTTATCCTTTGTCTAGGGCTTGTACGTGTTCATCTGCTGATACTGAGTGTAGGGGTTTGTGCTGTAGGCTGACAGGGGAATTGAGTGTGGAATTCTTCTCTTTTTCAGTAAGAACGTTCCATTTAAAATCGTCCGTGCCTCCAACGGTGACGCGTGGGTAGAGGCTCATGGGAAGCTCTACTCTCCCAGCCAGATTGGTGCCTTTGTACTAATGAAGATGAAGGAAACAGCAGGTTGGTACCATTTGATCTTTGTGCATGTAAATGGTACTTACTTAAATGTTACTTACATGAGGACAGCTGGGCTGCGGGAGGGGGTGTTGCAGTCGTAAAGGTGCTTTTTGGGTGCAGGAATCCTTGTTTGGCAGTGACTTACAGGGTCAGATCCTAGAAGAGAGGAGAATAGGCAGGCTGTCCCAAAGCCTCAAGGTAGATCAGAGTCTTCCTCAGTCTCAGATCTTTAGTGAGATGTGTGTGTGTTACTGTAGACACTTATCAAAACTGAGCACTGGTTGAGTCGTCTCCATTTGAGTTGAACCCAGTTTACTCAGAAGGGGGAGCTCCTTTCCATCTAAGCTGTGGCCTTGCGCCTCCCTGGCTGTAGCAGCAGGGGGTTTCAGTGGCTTTGTGCTGGGTGTGGAGCCAGAAGGGGAGCGTTTGAGGGACCCGGTTTGCAGCTGAATGAATAGCTTAGCTGGTGGTGATTTGAAATCTTCACAAGGGGAAAATACCCATTAGCTTGGAGAAATTGGGGCGTTTTTCACCTTTTCCCCATGTGTTTTCTGGGGAAACTGAGAATATACGTAGAGATCAGTAGCTGCCTTCTGTGGTCTTGTTAGGTAAGGGTGTGTCCAGTGATAAGTGTTGGGAGGGCAGGGCTAAAAGTTGTTACTAAAGCTTCATCCAAAGATGATTTTTTTGCAGTGTTAGGTCCTGGGACCTTAGTAAACCTCCACCAAGAGTAAAATAGAGAGTATTTTAGCATTTTAAACGTGATGAATCTAGCTTACTCTGAGGATGGTGTTCCTCTGCCCTAAGCAGGGGTCTGCTTCCTGTGTGGCCTGGATGCTACATGGATTCAACTATGGAATAATGTGCTTTGGAAGCAGCATGGAATAATGCAGTGTGTGAGGTCTGTGCAGGGCTGATGCATAGACATAAAACCTCTCTGTGCATTCTCATCACACCATGTGCATTCTTATTTTTTTCAGCAAGTCTGAATCTATATTTGATGACATCCTCTTAAAAAAAAGTAACCTTAAGTTAGGGTGTAGCACACTTTTTTGCTTACTTGTAAAGTTAGTGCATGGACATTTTGTACCGTATAAACATACAGGCTCTTCAAACATGAGTAATTTCTAAGAGTATCACACGGTGAACACATTCCAGAGAAATGGAGAACAACTTCAGTCTCACACTAGAAGTACAAGTGAAGCTCTCTGGTGAATTGTCACTCACTAGTGACACCCAGTCAGTGACTGAACTGTGAAGGTGCTTTGCTGTTCTGTAGAAGTTTACAGACTGTTCTGTGTTATGTGGAAGGACTGGGTTTCTGCACAGCTCCCACTGGATCTCCCCAGAAAGCAGCATGTTCTGGGGCAGCAAGCCTGTCTTCTGGTCTTAGTTCAGGAAAATAGTTTCAAACTACATAACAGCAACAACTTGATGTCATTCTTTGCTTGTAAAAATAACTTTCTGTTGTGTGTCTTTTTTTTTTCCTCCAGAAAATTACCTGGGGCATACAGCTAAGAACGCTGTGATCACAGTCCCTGCTTACTTCAATGATTCCCAAAGACAGGTATTTGCTAAGCTGTGAGACTTCTTGGGCTTATAAATTGCATTTGGTACCTCTCTGTAGTCAGTGCTCTTCCTCTTTTTCCTCAGGCTACAAAAGATGCTGGGCAGATTGCTGGCTTGAATGTTTTGAGAGTGATTAATGAACCAACAGCAGCTGCACTTGCCTATGGTCTGGACAAGTCTGAAGACAAAGTGTAAGTGCCTGCTGATAACACTTACCCTCTTAAATAAGCACACTGTAATGTGCTTTGTAAACTTCTAACACTGATTCTGTGAAATGCCTCCTCTGCTTTCTCTTTCAAACTCCTTGATTGAGATTCTGCCAAAGTAGACTCAGTGCTAAGTGTAAGTGCTGTGTAATGTCATCTTTGTTCTATGCCATCCATACTTGATAAAGAAAGTGAGTTCATAACTTGAAGCTACAACATAATTATCAAAGTTGGGTGTCAATTTAATTAGCTTATCTACTGGTAGGTGTGGCTGTGGACAGCTGGGTGAGAGTCTGTGGTGCTGAAGTGTGTCACAAGATGTGTGCTGAGGTTTGGTGCCCAGCATCCATAGCTTGTGTCTTCTTCCCTGATCACCTTCAGCTTTCTGTCACTGTCAGGGGTGGCTATATAAATGGAGGGGTTTTGTTAGGGATTTTGTATTTCTGATGTGGGTTATAACACTGTGAAAGTCCTGTGATTTGAAAAACGTGCTTCTTAAAGGTCATTAGGTGTGAGCATGGTGTTTTATGAAGGAGGAGGAAGTGGTGCCCTCTCTGAAGTAATGGGCAAGGTAAAGCATTGTGCAGCACAGCTTTCAGGGGAGACTTCCACACCAACTCAGAGAATGCATATGCTGTGTAATTGTTTACCACTGTCCTCAGAGGGACTTTTAACTCATGGACACCAACACATGGATTCTGTGCTTTTCATCTCCCAAGGAAAGAGATTTTTGAGCCATGCAACTTTGTCTCAAAGTAGTGTCTTTTTGTGTCTGTTCTTGCAGTATTGCGGTCTATGATTTGGGTGGTGGCACTTTTGATATTTCCATCTTGGAAATCCAGAAGGGAGTCTTCGAGGTGAAGTCCACCAATGGTGACACTTTCTTAGGTGGAGAAGACTTTGACCAGGCTTTGCTACAGTATATCGTTAAAGAGTTCAAGAGAGAGGTAAGGTGTATTATCAGAATTCGGTCTTGTGATACACCGTTTTTTCAACCTCACTGAACTTCTATGGAAGACCAGGAATTTCCTTAAATTATTAGGACTTGGGTTGTAGTTGATGGCACAGTTGAAATTTAAAGAGTATTAAGACACCTGTAAACTTGGCTTCTGGTTCTCTCGCTTGTTCCTTGAGGTGGAATATTCCTCTCTTGGAAGACATAGAACAGCAGGACTTCTGCCGTTATTATTCTATGTATGGGACTATCCCATACAATACAAGGTTGGCAGTAGGAAACAGCAGGATAAATCCAGCTCTGCTGCTGTTCTGGTCCTGCCTTTATGTTCTGCAAGGCAGCAGCTTTTCCAAGCTTTAACTTGCTGTGTAATCACTTCCGGAGCAGAGAGGGTTAGTGGGTCTCTGGCTTTGAAATGTCTCTGAAATACATCAGCTGCAGGTGAGAGATCAGCAGTGTATGTCTCAAGGAGGTGAATCGTGATGAGAAGTTATCCATGATTCTTATGCAAAAGCTGAGAGTCTGTTAACCCATGCTGTTTGTCACACAGATGGGTGTTGACCTGACTAAAGACAACATGGCTCTTCAGAGAGTGAGAGAAGCATCAGAGAAAGCTAAGTGTGAGCTTTCATCATCTGTGCAGGTAGGTGGCTGGGTTCAAAGCAGTCCATTAAATGAGTTTTCCATTATTTTTGTTGACAAAGCTGTTTGAAATTGCTGCTTTTTTTTTTCTTGGGCTGGCAGAACAAGCTTCAGTGTTAACCCAATGACATCACTTTAACAGAAGGTCCTTTAGCAGGGAAGGCTGCTCAGGAGCACAGTTAGCTGTTGGGAGCTGAGAATGTTAGTGGGTGTGTGGTTTTGCCTTTCCTCTGGCACTGTGCTTTTCCATCTTGCAGGAAGTGTGACCTTGTTCCCAACTTGGGTATTTCAGAAGTATGATGGGCATCAGGGAATTCAGCTGCAGCTAGTCCTGCCGGGTTACTGGAAGCACTTGTGGCTTTGTGCAAACAGTTCCAAAACCTTGGTGCTACTTGTTCCACTGAAACAGCTAATTTGTCTAATAACAAGGAATAATTTCTGTAAAGAATCCTTACTTGCCTGTGGAAGACCTATCTAGACAATGAGCAACATATATGTCCTTACATTTTTTTCCCCATTTGCTTTGTACACTAATGCATTCAAGTCAGTCCTTTATTCACCTCTGAATGAGGAGCTGGAGAAGCAACAAGTTGGGGGTGTAATAGTCTTGCTCAAGTGAAATTAAGGTCAATTATATAGTAATTGAAATGGGGACTCTGCCAATTTCTAGGTTCTGAATAAACTTTTTTTTTATGGTGGTCTTTTTGTTGGCCAGCGGGGAGCTCGTAGCGAGGGGTTTAGGCTGGTCACAATGGATGCACAGTTCTGCTAGAGACATAGCAGGCTCTGTTTCACTAGCTCAAGAGTTGGCAAATACACTCTGTTCATAGCAGGCAAAACTGAATTCCTTAACTCTTTAGCAGTGGAGGGAAACCAGCTTGCTTTTGGCCCCATTTTCCTCTAATACTTTTGACTGTGCCATTTATAAAGCAAGCACACACCTCTGGTCAGTAACATATGCTTTGTTCTTGTGTAAGTTTAACCTGTAGAGCTTCAAGCATTACTGCTTAATTGCTTTGATTTGTAGTACCTTCAGATGTCAGCATGACTCAGCACTTGCACAAGCTGGTTTCAGTGTAAAATTGCTTTAAAAGTCCAACATGTGAATCTGACAGTCGCTCACAGGCAGCTGTGGAAAGTGGGGACTGTGGGCCCTAGTGCTGACCAACTTTGTGTTAAGTGGCTGTGAAACACGAGCTGTTTAGAACCAGCCATGGGTTATTTCCCTCAAGTAGCTGAATTTGTGTGAAATGTTAGTTGGCAAAATCTTTTGAAGTCTGAAGATGGACTTTGTTCTGCATGTGCTAAAGGAAGGGGATAATGATGTCACTTTTAATACATCAGCTCTTGCCTCCTGGCTAGAATAGAAATGAAATTGATTTTCTTAACAATAAAAGACCACAAAATAACACAGCATTAAACTTGAATGTAACATTTGTAACAACATAATGTGATGTTTAACAATGTAATTTTTCTGTCTGACTGGAGTGTCAAATATGAGTGTGCCTCCTGCCACTTAGACTGGGCTGCAGAACTTGATCTAAAACCTCTGTGTAGCTGATTTATTTTCCATTCCTGCTTTATTTATTTATTTCCCTCTGGCTCTGTTTCTGTGCTGCAGACTGACATTAACTTGCCATACCTTACTATGGATGCCTCTGGACCAAAGCACTTGAACATGAAGCTGAGCCGCTCGCAGTTTGAGGGCATTGTGGCTGATCTGATCAAGAGGACAGTGGCACCGTGCCAGAAAGCCATGCAGGATGCTGAAGTCAGCAAGAGTGACATTGGCGAAGTCATCCTCGTTGGTGGCATGACCAGAATGCCAAAGGTATGAGATATCTCTGTTAGGGTCAGAGCTGGTGCAGTGCCAGTGCTTACTGTTAAGGGTGGTCTGGAACAGAAAGGTTGAGAGTCCAGTAACTTCACCCCTGCTCCCAGGAGCAGGGCAGACGTGGGAAGTAGTTGCATGAAAATGGTGGCAGGGGACTCTCGTCCTGTTTAATTAGCTCAGCTCAGATCTGGGGTTGTAGCCAAGCTGCACTTTGCAAAGGCAAGTGGGAGGTATCAGGGTTCAAAATTGAACTGTCTGTCTGATGTGCCCTGAGCACAAGCAGTGTTGTTGAGATACACAGGGCCCTTTCTCTTGTGACAGAACTCTGCGCGGCAGTGACAGCCACCGATGGGTAATCTTTGCCTTGCAGTGGGTTTCTTCCCCTGTGTGAGCACTTCACAGCTAGCTGTGACAAAGGGGCACGAGCAGAATGCCTGTTACCTGCTGGTTGTGTGCATTCAGCTACCTGCAAGAGGCTGGGTGTTGTCAGGCATGTTTACCTGGCTGCTCCAAACCCTCGTTACCTGATACCCGGCCCTTGTGTAACGCAGAAGCTGGCTCTGCTGACATGCACGGTCTTGCAGATAAAGCACTGTCTGCTGGTGATTTACTGCTTGTGTTGTTCACAGGAATGCAGAGTGCTGCTTAGCTCCCCTCAAGTCAGAGCTGAACATGTGTGTGTGCTGCTCCCTTCAAGGGTACAGCTTGTCCTTTTCTGCAGAGATGATCTAAATCTCATTCCATAGGGGTCGGTCAGGCTTGGAACTACTTGTTTGCTTTTGGGATTTGGAGGTCCTTCCAAGGATGGTGGGTGTGTACCTGGTTCTGCTTGGGATTGATTTGGGGGCTGGTGGTGGAATTTTTCTTCCCCAAATGTCAGATGAGCCCGGTGGCTGAAGGTGATAATGGCGTGTGCAGAAGGTCACCTAGGCAGGGGAACCAGAGCAATGAGATAGAGAGGCTGCTTCTCTGGACAAAGTTCAAGTGGAGCAACTGTGCTATACCGTTCCAAAACCTCTGCTGTTCCATCTGGATAAAGGAAAACCAGTGTTCTTAACTGTGTATAAAGTGGGGACAAACATTTCTAGAGTAGGGAAACCCTTCCTCAAACATCATTTATACTCTAGGGGATGAGAGGCAGCGTTTGCATGTTGATTTTATTTTTTTAATTGTTCTTTTTACATTTTATGCCCTGTCTATGACTCCCAGCATCTCTGGCTTTGAGCTTGCATCATGCTTTCCTGAGTGCCTGTAGCTGCAGCTCTGGCTCTTAAGATCCACACCTGTATGTCCCACATAGCACAGAGCGTTCTCTTGCATGTTGTGTTCATGTCACCCTGCTGAGAGGGAACATGCTGCCTTTGGAGTGCTCACGTGGCCAGTGCTCCAGGAAATGTACAGTGGGTGGTTAGAAGCCAGGTTTCTTTGGTGCTGTAAAATATCCTTCCAGAGGGAAAGACTTGTGCTTAATTATATGCTTGTACTTACAGTGTCTTGCTCTGTACCGAACACTCGTGGCAGATGTCTCCTGGCGTAGGTGCAGGGAGTTGGACATTGCTTACACCGGTTTTCCAGGCCCACAGTGCTCACCTGTGCTGAGTCTGCCGGGTGTACTGGGCAAGGGGGGAAGCGGCAAGCGGGAGCCGAGTCCTGCATTCTTCTCTTGTAGGCTGGGGGAGCAGACCCCTGAGCTGTGCCCTGCTGCAGACCCCTCACTGCCTTCCTTCTGGATAATTCAGCAATAACTGTAGCAGTCATGAACAGGTCTCCAGGGGCAGAGCAGTGGAAAGCTGGTAACACAGCTCAGACTGTCTGCTGACGGAGCAAACCTACTTTGAAGTGTCCCTCAACAGTTTGAAGATACTGACCTTCATACAATTTTTTTCCTTCTTTATTGCACACAAATAAGTCGAACTGACCTTCTGCTCTGGGTTTTTTTACCTTGGCTGCAGTCTGCCTCCAGCCTGTCCTGTCCTTGGCAGCTCTGCTCTGCCCAGTGCTGGCAGTCCTTGACTCCCCCTTGATAAGCTTGGAGCGATCTTGAGTGCAGCTGGGCTGTGTGGAGGGACCATTGGAGGTTGACTTGCAGCTGGAAAACTTAACTGCAAGGAATTCTTCAGAGAAGGGCTTGTCTAGACAGAAACTAGTGTGTTTAAAAGGGTGTATGGAGGATGGGGAATTAGGGAGCAAGCAGAAACCTGGCGGTCATGTGGTGCCACAGAGATACCTGGCAGCAGGAGCTGGGACAGTCTTGTGGCCTCAGCCCTGGGCACTGATCCTTGGCACTGCATATGAGCTGTGCTCTCTCTCCATTCAGGTGCAGCAGACTGTGCAGGATTTGTTTGGCCGTGCTCCTAGCAAAGCAGTTAATCCCGACGAGGCTGTCGCTATCGGTGCAGCTATTCAAGGCGGCGTGTTAGCCGGCGACGTTACTGATGTGCTGCTGCTGGATGTAACTCCCCTCTCCCTTGGGATCGAGACTCTCGGAGGCGTCTTCACAAAGCTCATCAACAGGAATACTACCATACCAACTAAGAAAAGCCAGGTATGAACTGACTCCTTGGTCATGGTGAACACCCAGTGAAGACTACATGTTGGTAGGTAGTCTTGTCTCTTGCTTACCTGCCAAGGAGAAGCATCACAGAATTCAGATTTAATGATTCATTAAATGATGTAATGAGTATCTCTGATTATTAGTGTGCCCAAGAAGGGAGGTAAGTTCAATGAATGTGTGCCAAGGTACCCCAGGGTGTTTGTGGCCTGGATGTGATTACAGTGTGCGTGCCATGATGTAACTGTCAACACATCATTCTGAAGAAGAATCGTGTGGAGACTTTCTGTAACTGAGCACCGCGCCTGTCTTGAACACCTTTCTTGGGTGGCATGCTTTGGAAGGGTTTATAGTATTTTTTTCCTGTGCTGTAAGTAGACCTGGTTGTGTGTGATCCTTCATCTCACTTTGCCTTGTGTGGGTCTGCTAGTGTGTGTTCCCACTGATAAGGCCTGATCTCTGGGGCGTGGGGTTGGGGCTGGAGCCTGCTGCCTCAGGAGGAAATGTTCTGATAACAGAGCACACTGCTGGCACAGTGTTGCCAGCCTTACTGTGCTCAAGTGCATCTAGGACAAGACTCCACTCAGCTGGGCCGGTGCTAGTCTTGTGCCTCGGTGTTTTGTCAGAGCAAAATGACTTTAAAAAAGCATTTAATAATTCTGTATCATTTCAAAGTAGCTTTTCTTTGTTCCTTTCCTTGTTGTTGATCAGTGTGTAAGTGCACCTGTTTGTGTGTTGTAGTTTACTTGCTGTGCTGCAACTTTCTGTCCCTCTTCCACAGGTGTTTTCCACAGCTGCTGATGGGCAAACTCAAGTGGAGATTAAAGTGTGCCAGGGGGAGAGAGAGATGGCTAGTGACAACAAACTACTTGGCCAGTTCACCTTGGTATGTTGGCTACTCGGTATTCATAACCTTAGACTTGACCTTCTTTGAGAAGTTCAAAGCCTTCTCTATTTCAGCTGACCCCTGAAGGCAGTGTTGGGAGAGTCTCCTTACTGAAGACATCTGATCCTGTTTGTAGCGAAAGGGGGCCTGGTTCTGGGACAGTGGCAGGGGCAACAGCTGATGTTTAAGATGAGCTCAGAGTTTCTCATTGGCACAGCGGCTACTGTGGCTTTAGGGCTTGATCACCTAGAAGGCCCCCCACCACTTCTGGGCACAAAGAGCTTGGTAGTATTGGGGCTGTGCAGCTGGTAGCCTGAATGCAAGCCTTTCCTCTGGTGGTGCAAAGACAAGACTTGGAGCAGGCTTCCCATTAACACACAGTCTCATTGGAAGCCCATTTCTAGCCCAGTGCTGCTTTTCTGTGTGAGCCTGTGGAGCTGCCCTGTGTGCTGGAGAACAGACACGCTCCAGGCATGCGTCGGGGCACCAACCAGCTCCCCACGCAGAATGGGGCTGGCAGAGTTTGATGCTGTTGCAGCTTTGCCCAAACCTGCATTTGTTGACAGTGACTCCCTCCAGAAGGAGAGGTCATCCGTGAAGTCCAGTTACCTCCAGAACTGAGGGGTTAGAATATCCTGCCATGGGATAGAGTGGCTTGTTCAGCAATAAAGCAGAACCTTTGTCACCTCCAAACTGAACTTGGGAGCTAACTTTTGTGGTTTCTGTGGACTTGTTCTGGATAGAAATCTGTATCCTGTTAAATCTAGATACTGCTGGTTCACCACATGATGCCAACAGGCATTTGGAGGACTCTGAGTTAAGTCAGTTAATGGTTGATACAGCTGACAGATCACCAATATAATGTGCAGGGCAGCTCAGCTCCATCCTCTGAGCTCATCTCTGTGTGGGAACTAATGGCTAAGGTCTTGTTGTTCTCAGGTTGGGATTCCTCCAGCGCCACGTGGAGTGCCCCAGATTGAGGTCACATTTGACATTGATGCCAACGGTATTGTGCACGTGTCAGCCAAAGATAAAGGCACCGGACGCGAACAGCAGAGTAAGTGCTCCAGGACGCTGCCTGGGGATGAGGAGGAAAGGTGGGGAGCAGTGATGGTGCCACAGCCCGCTGGGCATTGAGGGTAACGCTACGTGACTCCAGAGGCTCTCTCCTTGCACGTCAGGCAGAGATGAAGCACCCACTGATACCAAGGTCCAAGAAGTGCACACTGGCAGCATTGCACCAATTCCAAGTAGTTTCACACTAGATGACAGTCCTTTCTTGGTCCTGCAGTCTGCTGTGTTCCCTGTAGCAATGCTTCAGCAGCTGTTTTCTGTGGTTCCCTGTATGCCTGGGCAGTGTCTTAGTCCCTGGGCAGGTGTGGGTGTGCAGGGTTTGCTAGCTGAGGGCTCACAGGGCTGTGGAGCAGTGCTGTTGTTTTCAGGGGTGTCACTGAAGAGCTCAGAGCAGTGATGTTGTGCTGTACATCACCTTAGAGGCACAGAAATCGGAGTTTGGGCTCAAGGAGATGATCATGAGCTGTGCTCCCAGGCATGCTGTTCTTCTGGGAGTGCCCACTGCTGACATGTGAAGGGATGGCTGTCCATGTGAGGCTGCCTGCCTGAAGGTCCCAATTTTAAGGGAGAAATCCGGTTGGGAAGACCTTTCTTGGATCTGGGTCATGTCAAGTACAGCTGAACAGATAGAGTGTAGTGCTCTTTTGTTTCTAATTACTTGGTTACAATCTTGAGTATCATGTATTTTGAAGCAGTGGGTATTTTGCATAACCACCTTGTTAATTTTCACCCATTTAGGCTGGAAATGTCTCCAAGTGGCAGGAGGCTTGGGGACTTGAAGCTGTCAGTGTGTTTTGCTCTGTAGCACAGTGAAACGTTAGGCCCGATGTTATGGGATAATTAACTACACAGTTGACACTTTCTAAAGCTCTGTTGTGGGCTCAGAAAATTAATTTAAAGCATTTGTAGATTCCCCTGATACAAAATAATCTCGTTTGTGCCTCTGACTGGGAAGCCTCTATACTGCCCTTCAGTTGTTTCTTGGAGACAACCACTTGAGCAATCAAACTCGTGCTGCAGCGCTGTTAACTCTGAGCTGGCACCTTGAAGGTATATGGTCTTATCACAGTGCTTGGCTTTGGCAGAAATTTGATACAAAACCACATTGCTTGTTACTTTGATTTCTTTGTTGACTTTGTGTGCTTTTTGCCCACTCATGGCCTCTGGGCTCTGAACAGCCACCTCCTGGTAACAGGCAACCAGAATGTTTTTAGCTGCCAGCAGCCACTCACAAACACAGTCCTGATTGTAAAGTTGAACTGCCAGTCTGTCTATCCCACGTCAGCATCCAAAGGGGAGAGGTGTTTCTATTCAGGGTTTTGTACCAACAACAGATACTAAGTAGAAAACTTACATCTGATAAGGATTTTAGTGTATCCTGTTTGGACTTTGTGGTATCCTGGGTGCTGGTCCTCTCTTTAGCAATGGAATTCTGCTCTACTGCGGAAATTAGCTTAAGTCTAAACTGTACTTACTGCTGCTAATGGAGGTAAGATGGGGAAGCATTAAGAGCCTGTCCAGAGAGTCACGCTGTGTTTGCATACAAAGATAGGGAGTGTTGTCTTATCCTGCCACCAGGCTGGTCTGCCATCCAGCAGTGAAAGGAATCGCTGTGCCCTGGTGAAACAGTTCATCTCTTTGGATGTCTTTGTCGTTTGCTTGTCCATGTACTGGGTGGGTTGGTTGGTGTGTTGAGGTTTTTCAGGTTTGTGGTTTTAACCTGCCAGGCACCCCTTTGGATTGAGGCTTTGCACATTTGCTTCCCAGAAGTAACTGAGGAAGGGTCAGACTGCCTTGCAGACCAGTGGACCCAAAGTGTCTGGCAGAGCTGGGCCGTTCATAGTTCTTAGATGTTGGGCTTTTATCTTGCCAGCAGCATTGTTGCCTCTTCAAAAACTGCCTGTCCTTGTACTGCTCACGAGGTTTTCCCAGCTGCAGAGTCCCTGAGCAGGGCTGCTGCCACGGAGGGGGCTTGGGAAATAACTCTCCTTGGAGATGAGTGTTTGTTATTAATGCTGATTCTCTAATGCAGTTGTTATCCAGTCGTCTGGTGGCCTTAGCAAAGATGAGATTGAGAACATGGTGAAGAACGCAGAGAAGTACGCAGAGGAAGACAGGCGGAGGAAGGTAACGTGATTCCTGTGGTATCTACCAGCTTGTAGTGTCCCTGCCTGTTATCACTGTTCTGTGCTGTTAACTGGGCCCACCCCAAGGGAACTGTAGGTTCTGGTCTGTGTAGTTGTGACTGTAACTGCTTGTGCAGTTACTGATATCTCCTTGCTTCCTCTTACACCCTGGAGTTGCATGAAGATGAATGCAGAGGCACTTGGATTGCAGGTTTAGGTTGTCTAACTTGCCTGTGTGACTAGTGTTTTAGTTCTCCCTGAAGAAGTACTGGGATGCAGAGGCAGCAGTAAGCAAAGTCACCTGCTTGCTTGCTACTCATGAGTAAACAGCTTTGCAGGTCCCATTGTGCTTTTTGTCCTCAGTGCTCTTCCACTGTCCCCTCACCTGTTGTCTTGGCTGTTACTTTCAGCTGGTGTCCTGCAGCTGGGTTTTCAGCCATGTTCAGTTTGAATGAAGCAGTACAGGGATGCTTAAGGTCCTTTCTCTAATTTATTTTAAAGCACAAATTACAGAACCTGCCAAGCAAAGCTGCACCTCTGCTTCTTCCTTCCTAAGTGGGAAGTTGCTCTCTGTAGTGTTTAAAAATCTCAAGAATGCAACACTCGTCTGAGCGCAGCGTTGGCCCTCGGTGGCAGTGAAGCCATCAGGAGATGTGTGAAAGCCTTGCTGACCTAGTCAAGGAAAGACTGACACTGTCTTGTGGTTGAGTGACTGAATCTGTGATATTTGTAGGACTAATGGTTGGAACTAATCAGTGTAATGAGGGTAGTACTAATGAATTATGCTACTAAATATAGAGCATTGATTTTTAAGCAGACATGGTGCAGGCCTGCTCTGGGATATAGCGCAGCTGATGTTAAGCAACTGCCAAAACCAGCACACTGAATGTACCTGCTCTGTGTTCTAGTCTGTAGAAACCTGTCTCACGTGTTGAGGCAGTGCTGTAAATCTCCCTCTCAGTAGTGAAGGGATCAGAAGAGGACTGAGGGAGAGGATGTCTGGAATAAATGCATGTGCAGCAGCATCGCCTCGCCGCGAAAGCGCTAAGGCCACAAAACATTAGGTTATTAGCATTCATAGGTGAGATGGAGAATGTTTAAAGACCTTGGTCTGAAAGTCCCACTGTTTAAATAACCCCATCACTGCTGTGAAGTGTAGGTGGTGGCCCAATGTTTGGAGGCTGCACTTAGCAACTCCTGTTGCCTGTCTTTGTGTCTTATCACTGAGTAAATTCCTCCCCATTGTAGTCCAGAAGTGGGACTCCTC
Source organism: Heliornis fulica (assembly GCA_013399135.1). Lineage (NCBI taxonomy): Eukaryota > Metazoa > Chordata > Aves > Gruiformes > Heliornithidae > Heliornis > Heliornis fulica. The sequence goes on from VXBZ01003786.1 coordinate 81,872, forward strand.
TCTGTCCAGTAACCTGGCACCCAAAGGTGGTTAGGGTGCTTTAACTTACTTTAACTAGCTTCTCTGTCTCTTTGCCTCACCTGCATGACTGTAATTATCAGAATTCCCCCATTACAACCTTCTGATGATGGTTTTACTGCCATGGAATTATCCTGAATGCATCAACAGAGTTACTGCTCTGCTGGGCTTAGCATCCTGCTGTGAACTTGGACATCCCACCAAGAGTGGAGACCTAGTTTAGAAATGAAAGTATTTTTCATCAGCTTTCCACTGCAGGTGCCTAACCTGGGAGCATCACTGCACCCTTGTTTAGGTAGACTCTTCTTCCAGATGGAGGGGGCTGGGTGTCCCAGAGACTGTTCCTGGTCAAAGAGGTTATATTGGTGCTGGGATTGAATTACATCCCAGCAGGACCACCGCTCCTCTGTACTTAGAGCCTGCCCTTTCTCTATTGTCTTTGCAGCAGTGACAATAAGAACTGGCATTTCTTACCTCTCACAGTGGAGCTTTTTAAAGACTATTTTCCCAAAGCTCTGTCCCTTTCCTGAGGAGAAGAGCATGCTGACCTGCTTCTGCTGGCTCTTGGTGTGCCAGCAGTAGTGCAGTATGAGTAGTTTCCACTTCCACAGAAGTGGGATTTGCCAAGTGTGAAGGTGTGAGGACCGCCCACATCAGCTGCCCTTTGGGCTTTGGGCTGCTGGAATGGAGAAAGGGATGGTTGACTTGCGCTTCTTCTGCCCACCTTGACGTTAAGGAGCATCCAGGGTGGGAGCTCGAGTGGGAGTTGGCAGCTTGGGGAAGAAAGGCCACCCACTAGGTGACACAGAGATGGCTCGTGTGGACAGTGATGTACACAGTAGGCCCTTACTAAGTCTCTTATGCAGGAGCGTGTGGAAGCTGTGAACATGGCTGAAGGCATCATCCATGACACCGAGTCCAAGATGGAGGAGTTCAAGGATCAGCTGCCAGCAGATGAGGTGGGTAGTTTCTGATCCCGTAACAGGAAAGGTCAGATTCCTCAGTCTGTCTTTGCTCAGACTTTCACCTCCCTCACAGCTGGCCCTGGCTGGTGGAACCAACACTCCGTGTTTCCATGCTGTGGAAAGACGGCACAGCCATCAGCTCTTGCTGTTTCCCCACTTGAGGCATGGGATGAGTGTGGCAGGAGGATGGAAGGACGTACTTGGGATAATGTGGTTTAGATAATAGTGAAAATCCTACTTCAGAGTGTGAGTTCAGCTTCACTGAGGATCTAAGGGCCTGGGAAGCTGTTAATGGAAGGTTGCTGCATTAATTATGGCCTTGTGCTGGTGTGACCTCTGAGATAGGGGAGTTTTGCTCAAAAGCTAGAGCCAACGAGCGGTGCCTACCGGTGTATCAGCAGGGGCACGAAGGCAAAGCTGCAGTGCAGTCCCAGCAGCCTGAGTTGTACAGATGCAGCACTCTGAGGCGATGGAAGTGATTTTTATTGTCTTTGGAGCGAAGTGGATACTTAGTATCAAAATAATGCTTTCTACCACTCTTAAGTGTCAGTTTAACTTATGCATTGTGAGTTTAAAACAGATTGCACAACCTTTGGGTTAATGGTGCTCAGAATAAAAGGGCTGGTGGGGCATCTGAGGCCCTGTTTGAGGGAACGGGACTGTAATTCATGAGTAAGTAGCCTCTGATTGGTTTAAATGCTGTTTCTCAGCACAGCTCCTCTCTGGGGTGGATATGGCCTGACTGGTGGTAGGATCACTGGGGTTCTCTCTCTTGGGAACACAGATCCTAAATCCCTGCTCCCTGCAAGGGCTGCTCTTCCCTGTGATTGCTTTTGGGGAACACCAAGGGACAGCAGGCAGCAGCGCTTAGAAGCAAAACCTGCGCTGTCAGGGTGGAGGTGGTGGTATGACACAGGTAGCATCCATAGTCTTCCCCTTCCTCCAGAGCCACAGGAGAGCTCTGTGAAGGCTGCTGGGCGAGTGCTGCCAGCGCAGCTGTCCCCCAGTAACCTCACTTCTCCGGGCCTGCCTCTCCAGCAGCGTGCCAGTCTGACGGAGAAACGCCAGACTGGAGAAACGCCAGACTGCGTGGAGGGTGTGACAGATGGCTACAGGGGCTGGGATGAGACTGTATTGCTTTGGGTTGCCTCTGCTCCTTCTCCCACGTGCAGCAAGGGGATTAAACGGGGTGATGAACAGCCTTACTCGTTGGCTTTCTGACAGTGCTTTAAATATAGATGAAAACCAGCTTTTTTTTTTCCCTTTACCCTGGCTGCCGGGGTGACTGACTCAGTGGTGAGGTGTGCCAGGGAGAGCAGCTCTCATCCTTGGCGGGCACTTCAGTCTCTGCAGGGCTTTCTGTCCTTGGCGCCTCTGCTGAGACTGCAAACAAGGGGAGCGATTAATGCCAACTGTGGCACATTTAGTGATGTGGACAGGTGCCCGGGGGGAACTGAGTGCAGTCCTGGTCCCTGCAGACCGCATGGCTCAGTTTGGGCCTTTACTTTATGTCTTCTGGGAAAAAAAAAAACCAAACCAGTAGTTTTGCTGTGGCCCATGGGTGGGTGAAAGGAAAGGAATGAGATTCTCTGATTTCATCATGTGTGTTTGTGACTTACTTGCAGTGCAATAAATTGAAGGAAGAAATTGCTAAGATGAGGGAACTTCTGGCTCGTAAAGATACTGAAACAGGAGAAAACATCCGGCAGGCAGCAACCAGCCTGCAGCAAGCTTCCTTGAAACTCTTTGAGATGGCATACAAGAAGGTGGGTGTGTGGCAGTTCCATTTTCATAGCCCCCAGATGGGGAGGGGTGAGCGGGGACACCAAACGTTGAAGCAGGAGCTGTGCTCCGTGGTAGCACCAGGTCTCGGTACAACTCCCTCCGAGTGACGCTCGCTGCAGCATGTTAGGTAGCGTGGGAGGACCAAGGTCTTGGCTGTCCTGCCACAGGCAGCCCACCTCAAGTGGTCTGTTGGGTTTGTGTGTGCTGTTGTATGGAAAAGTGCTGGAAGCTCATAAAGCAGCGCATCAGGAGGAGCACAGACAGAGCTTTCTCCTAGGTGCGTAGTGCCTAAGAAGCAACGTAACGTCTGGCTTTAGGGATGATCCTCTAACAGGCTTAACGACCAGTAGTAAGGCCACAGGGTGTTTGTTCTCTGTCTCCGTCCCGGTGGAAGTCCCGCCTGTCCCAGCCCTGCCTGGTGTGGACGTCACCTGCCCAGGGAAGTCCCCCAGCCTGGATGTGGCATCCTCTGCCCCAGTGACCTTGGTGGAGCTAAGCTGCTTTTTGTGCTGTCGGACTGGAAGTGCTCAGAGCGGCAGCCTAAGCTTGTTACGTCCGCAGGGAAAGCGTAAATAACAGGAAGATCATTTCCTCCCTCTTAGAGTGTGGGGCAGAGATGAAGATCGCTGCCACTTTCCAGAGGCCGACTGCCCTTCTCGCTGTGGGAAGGGCCTCTTCAGTCTAGAACTAACCCATGCAGCTCACTGGGAAATTGTTGAGGAGAAGTGTTTTGTTGTTACTGCAACTAATCAGCCAACTCTTCTGCAGATGGCCTCTGAACGAGAAGGTTCTGGAAGTCCAGGGGATCAGAAGGAAGAGAAGCAATAAGAAGTCTCTGTCTTGCCTTGACCAGAGTATGAAGAGGTCGATTGTCTTGACGCTTGGGAGAGAAAGGACCTTCCTGAGCAGCAAGGGGCAGAATTCAGACTTACTGTGTTTTTGCAGTATTCTATATATAAAATTCTTTAATGTATAAACTTTAGTGATATGTCTGCTAGCTAAATTGTCACTTGATGAAAGATAATTCACACCAGATAAAGCTCTGTGTGTTTGGCCCTGTGGTATTCAACTGAGGCACCCGGGGACTCGCAGATCATTTGTTTCTGATACTTGACACAATAGGTCTAAATCTGATGGCAAGGTTTGGAAACCATATTGCTAAACAGAAGGGTGAAGACTGAAGTCCTGCTGGAACTGGGAGGAGAATAATACCTGTGTTGTGGATCTGAGAACTTGTGAGCAGGTACCAAGGCCCATGGACAGCGATGAGAAGGCTGGTTGCATTGCTAGAGAGAATTCAGATCTGCAGAGAGGTTAGTGCCCCTGTTCCCAAGGAGAGGGGCTACTTCAAGTTTAGCTGTAATATTATTTCTTACAAAGAGGCCGTGTGGGAGGTAAAATACTTTGCTTGTCTGAGCCTTCTGCTCCATCCTGTGTCTGTTCTCTGCTTATGATAAAACAATTTCCTTGATAATAAAACTGTTATTGGATCCATTCTGGACTTTTTTAAAATAAAAGCCAAAAAGTGTCCAACCTGGATTTCTTGGTATCCTGGCCTCTGATGGAGAGCGTGATCATGCTAGCTGCTGGGCTGGAGGGGGTGGTGGCACTAGATCTGGAATTCATGCTTAGTTCACATGCAGGAGGAGATACCTGGTGCTAGGCAGGGGTCTGTCCCTTCCCAGCATCACTCCCAGTGCCAGCTGCTCCTGCTGCAATGTAGTGATAGGTCACCTCCAGGTGCTTGGGCTGGGCTCACCCTCCTGCAACAGGCTGGGGCCTGGGAGCAGCAGTTGCTGCTTGAGGCAGCAAAGGAAGAGCGGTCTCCTTGCCATGTGGTGTGTGTTGGACTCTGTTACTCTGTGTTTGCCGTCACCTGGAGAGATGATGCCAGTGTTACACATCTGCCTTGCCCAGCACCTCCTGTGTTTGGGTGGAAGGAAACACTCCTTTTTCTGGCACCTCAGCCAGTGCCCTGACAACGAGGAGCTCCTGGGGAAGGTTCCGTTTCATCCTGGGACCTTTCCTTGGAGTAGGGGACTGGAAGGGACCAACTCTGATTCAGCCCCCCAGCTCTCCAGCAGTCCCAGCAAGAAAGTCTGGAAGCAGCTTCTGCTGGAGAATAAATCAGCCAAAACCTCCTGTGAGGAGAGAGTGAACTGCAGTGAGAGGTGGCTCGGTGCTGTGACCGGTGTGGTTCACTGACAGCTGGACACACATGTTCTGCACACGTTGCAGCTCCTGAGGGATGCTGAAGCCACCTAGGTATGCAAGAGTATGTGACATGTGGAACCCTGCTCCCCTCCCACGGGTGGCTGTGGGAGCAGGGAGAGCTCTGCAGGCCTTTATAGCACTCATTGCAGTCGCATCCTATCCTGAATTTCCCTCTGCGGCCTCCAGGGCCCTGAATCATTGAGCAGGGTTGGCCTTTGCCTCTTGATCGAATGATGTTCTGCCACAGTATGAGCTTTATTTCTTAATGCACTAGTCTTAGCTCCTCCCCTTAAGGTAAGTTCCTGAAGGGAGGGAGGGAGAAGTGAAATCCTGTGCTGCGTGTCAGGGCAAGGACTGTTCCTTCCTGTCCCAGGGAGTTACCTGCTGCCCTCTGCCACCAGGAAGGTACCTGTCCACGGGGGAAAGGGTGAGTGGGGTCCCTTGCCCACTGCCGTTTCCCAGGTAGGCTGATACCTAAGGAAGCCTGTAGCCCAGCANGGTCTGTCCCTTCCCAGCATCACTCCCAGTGCCAGCTGCTCCTGCTGCAATGTAGTGATAGGACGTCACCTCCAGGTGCTTGGGCTGGGCTCACCCTCCTGCAACAGGCTGGGGCCTGGGAGCAGCAGTTGCTGCTTGAGGCAGCAAAGGAAGAGCGGTCTCCTTGCCATGTGGTGTTGGACTCTCCTCTGTTACTCTGTGTTTGCAGTCACCTGGAGAGATGACGCCAGTGTTACACATCTGCCTTGCCCAGCATCTCCTGCATTTGGGTGGAAGGAAACACTCCCTTTTTCTGGCACCTCAGCCAGTGCCCTGACAACGAGGAGCTCCTGGGAAGGTTCCGTTTCATCCTGGGACCTTTCCTTGGAGTAGGGGACTGGAAGGGACCAACTCTGATTCAGCCCCCCAGCTCTCCAGCAGTCCCAGCAAGAAAGACTGGAAGCAGCTTCTGCTGGAGAATAAATCAACCAAAACCTCCTGTGAGGAGGGAGTGAACTGCAGTGAGAGGTGGCTCGGTGCTGTGACCGGTGTGGTTCACTGACAGCTGGACACACATGTTCTGCACACGTTGCAGCTCCTGAGGGATGCTGAAGCCACCTAGGTATGCAAGAGTATGTGACATGTGAAACCCTGCTCCCTTCCCACGGGTGGCTGTGGGAGCAGGGAGAGCTCTGCAGGCCTTTATAGCACTCATTGCAGTCGCATCCTATCCTGAATTTCCCTCTGCGGCCTCCAGGGCCCTGAATCATTGAGCAGGGTTGGCCTTTGCCTCTTGATCGAATGATGTTCTGCCACAGTATGAGCTTTATTTCTTAATGCACTAGTCTTAGCTCCTCCCCTTAAGGAAAGTTCCTGAAGGGAGGGAGAAGTGAAATCCTGTGCTGCGTGTCAGGGCAAGGACTGTTCCTTGCTGTGCAGAGCTGGCAGGAGGGGTAGTGAAAAGGGACAACTCCTGCCTCAGGGAGTTACCTGTTGCCCCCCTGTCACCAGGAAGGTACCTGTCCATGGGGGAAAGGGTGAGTGGGGTCCGTTGCCCACTGCCATTTGCCAGGTAGGCTGATACCTAAGGAAACCCGTAGCCTAGCAGTGCTGCAGCTCTGGATGAGTTACTGGGTATGGTAGTCAGGGAGAAACACTTTGCACGTGTTAAGGGAAAAAGGTGAGAGAGCTGTTTGTGCTGCGTGCTTCCAGCCTGGAGTGGGTGGGAGTGGGTCAGGGCAAGGCATCCCTGAGGACAGGGTCCCGCTGGAGCGCAGGCTGGGGATGTCTGGCTTCCTAGGGCAGCACAGGAGGGAAGTGAGTGGGGGTCTCCCTCTTCTCCTCAAGCCAGTGCTCTGAAGGCACAGCTCCTTCTTGAAACACCTCTAAACTGTGCAGCAGGATATCGAAAAAGTTCTACTTCTGGCTCTGCCCCCGTGGCTGCTCTCGGCTCCCGTGGAGCTGTGCCAAGCGCTGCTCGGCAGCTGTGTCAGCCGGCCCGCGGGAGAGCTGCGGGGCAGCCGATGGCAGCGTCTGGCGCGAGGGCTGGAGCACAGAGTGCCACGGCAAAGTGGGTGCGTCGTGGCAGCTGGGGTGCTCGGCAGATGCTTTTTGGAGTCGCTGGGCTGAACAGGAAGAGAGGGATTGCCAGGGAAACACGGGGTCAGTCATCCACCTGCCCATCTGCGTACTCTGGCCCTGTCATACCGGTCACAGAACCTTCCGTGTCAGCGGATCAGCTCCTAAAGCTGGGTGTAATCTCCCTGTTCAAGGAGGATTGTGAAGGGCTCTGTGAGACGAGATGCATGTGGGAAAGATACCTCACTCAGTGGGTTGGGATCGATGCTCAGCCCCAGAAGAGAACCAGGACTTCAGGGGTGCATCACCCCCTACCTGGGGAGCCAAGGGGCAGTGCAGGAGAGAAGAGGGGCTGTGGTGGGATCAGGCTATGGCAACACTTGCCAGGCCGGGGGCAGGGTGGGAAATGCTAGAGCTGGGATGTCCCAGGGAGGCCCACTGGGGATGGGGGGGACATCACAGCCACAACACCCCCAGAATCCAGCTGTTGGTGCCTGTTCAGCTTCAACCCTCTGGGTCTGTCACCCCCAGGGGGGCAGCAGCTCCCCATGACTACTAATAAAAGTGTTGCTGAGTGTGCTGACACTGGGGTGGGCTCCCCAGCTCGTTGCCCAGCACACTCTCCAGGAGCGGGGGACACCTGCAACAGCACATCCATAGGAGCAGACCCAGGCACTATGGGGGCACTGGGATGGACTGGTACAAGCCCCCCGACTCACCCGGGGCCTGAAGGGGGATGTTTTACAGGAGGCTGCCCCCGGTCACCCTGTGGGACTGGGCCCCGTGGTGCCACGCAGAACCCCGTGGCCCAGGGCTGCCACGCAGCCCGGTAAGTCCCTTCCCCTTCCAGAACAGGGCTGCGGGGGCACCACCCGACCCCCTCCCCCGCCGCCACCACCCTGGGCTCTCCCGCCCTCTCTCTCTCCTGCATGCCCGTCCGGTCCCGCTGCCC
>VXBZ01003786.1:91167-129368 GCA_013399135.1 Heliornis fulica
CGGCCGGCCTGGGCCTCCGCCCGGGGGCCCGGCGGGTGGGGGGGGGGGGCAGGAGGGTGAGGACAGGGAGGCAGGGGCCGAGGCAGGGCTTATTTGTCACTCCTCTTACTTGATTTTAGCCACCCCTTCACCTCCCAGTAAAAGTACTTAGCTTGTTTCCCCTGAAAGCCAGCTTTCCCAAAGTTTGGATAGTGTTAAACTGAGAGTCTTTAATCCCACTCACATCGTTCTTGCACTTTGATTTCTTTTTTCCCCCACCAGAAGTGAAATTGCTGGGTGTTCCTACAGCCTGCCTTGTGCTGAAGGTGCCGTGGTGCCTGTTTCCATGGGTAACTCAGCAGTGGGCTGTTGCATGAGTTGGGAAAGTGCTCTGGTGTGAGTAATTGCCAGAACTATAGGTACTGGAGCTGTAAAAGAGTAAGGAATGCATGTGTTTCTGGTATTCAATAAAATAAAAATGAAGGACGACTCCTTAGCAACCTGTGTGGCTCCAGTTTCCATGGGCTCACCTGAACCGGTGTGCATCCAGCTGGGGCACTCTGGGTGCTGTACCGTGGCCACCCAGAAGGCAGGTTGCCTCCAGACAGCTCATGTAAGCCAAGTCACCACCCTGTTCTTTCTGTAGTGCTGTCATTTGTTCTTGTGCATGGAGTAAGCCAAGGGAACCATTCAGTGAAAACCACCCTGGCAGGAGGGGGATGTGGCGGAGAATCGAAGCCACAGGTCTCCCTGAATATTTTATTTTTAAACCTGACTTACATTGTGCAAGTGTTGGGGCTGTGGGAAAAGGGAGCAGGGCCCCAGGGTTTTCTCGCCGTGCACCAGGGTGGACTTTGGCTGTTGGAACTGATCCTTCAGCTGTGCCTTCGCCCAGTGCTGGCAGCGTGCGGTGCACTTGCGGGGAGGTCCCAGCAAGCACAGAGCGTGGGAGAGCCTTCCCCCATGAGGTTGAAAGGGCTTGGGGAGCTCTGGGCATCCGTGGCAGCTTGTGGAAACAGCTGTTGGTCCCCATAACAGCACCGAGGGAGGCTGGGCTGTGTTTGCCAAAGCTACAGTTAGCATTTTGGCTCTCCCTGATTCAAAACGTGGTAGCATAACTGTATCTACCTGTTAGTGGCAGCTCTGCTGTTGGTTGGAATAGAGGAGTGTTGTGGAGAGCAAGGCCAAACCTGGTGTTGGAGCCCTTGTGGGAGTGGTGAGGCTGGAGGTCCAGCCTGCAGCGGGCAGCTGTTAGGGTAACAGCTTCTTGGGGCCGCAGCTCAGGTCTTCCCTCTTCCCCATCAGTGATCCCTGGTACATCTCTACTTTGTGATAAAGGTGCTGCAAGCACATTAAAACGCGTGTAGGAGGTTTAGCTGAGCCCTCTGGATCCAGCATATCTCCTAGATGTGATGCTGCTGTTCCTTAATTTAATATGTGTGCTAGCTGTGAAACTGCCACCTGAGGAAGGCTGCTGATGCTGGCAGTCCTTTCTGCAAGTGAGCTTATGCCAGTTATGTGTAAATGCGTGTTGTGCTTCCAGGGAGCTCTGGCTAAAATTATTCTGGTGTGTTTGGGTCCAGTAAGGGGAAGAGATGCTGTAACTTTTGCCACCAGGAGCGTTAGGCTCCCCGGCACAGGAGGTATGAGGCAGTGGAACAGGCTTTTCCGGCCTTTGGGAGAGTCGCTTCCTCTTCCTGCGAAGTAGGAAGACCTGTTCTGGGGTGGGTTAGGGGGCAAAGCCTTTAAATAGGGTGATGTGGAGGACCAGGGACTCCTTGGCGTCTCCACCTTCCTTTACTCATGTGCTCCTAATAGTGACCCAGCAGCAGTGTCCCAGTTTCATGTGCCGGTTGTTCCTGCGGTGGATCAAAGGGACGGGAAGTGGAGGAAGCTGGTGCTAGATGCTCAGTTCACATGTGGCTCTGCTGTTACCCAGCTATTTTGGTGAAGTCTCAATGAAATCTGCAGAATGTTATCAGAATGTTAGGTGAGTGTAAGAGCAAGGAAGTGGTTTTATTGTGTCTGGGATAAATGAGGTAAGTGGCAGCGTTTGGTCAGAAAACCAAGGGAGAAGTTCTGTTGACGCTTCAGTTTTGTCCGAGGTTGAGGGGCTGGAGGCCAGTGAGGGTAAGGTTGCTTTGTAAACTTTAACATAACGCCCTAGCAGGAATGTCCTGGGTTATTTTTCTGTCCCTGCTATAAAGCTGGCTTTCTCTAATCTCTGCATAGCGAGAACGTGGCAAATCAAAATGATGAAAAATAATGTTTGACTCCCCCAGCCCCACCCCAAACTCCTATCTCTGCTGGCCAGGAGTAGAAGGGCCTTTTGTCTGCATCCTGCTTCCTAACCCAGAACTGTCTGGTAGCTCCTCTGAGCTCTTGGAAAGATGAGTTCCAAACTGTCTGGTCCTGTGCAAAGCTAATGAGCTGATCTTTCTGATTTGGTGAGAAGGGGAAGGGGAGCAGCATATCTCTGGAGCATGTTTGAGTGAGAGCAAATGGGCCTGAGTTCTCTGCTGCAGGCAATTAACCTTTCTGCCCAGAGGAAGATGAGGGTAAAAGGCTGGTGATAAGCAAGTTAAGCCCTTGTGAGAAGTCTAGCTATGTCATCTAGCCTTCATCTCTCTGAGCTCAGGCTCGGGATGCTCAAGCATCTCTGCTTCTTCCCTACAGAGGGTTTCTGCTTTCAGGCCAGTTTTTGTGACTTGTGGGCTGCTGAAAGACTGTGCCTCCCAGAAGATGCTGCTGTGTCGTTGTGTGTGGATCACATAGCTCAAGTTGAAGCAGCAAAAGCAAAGCATTATGTTTTTCCCTTTTTCCCCATCTTTCAGCTGTTTGCTGTTGGTTTGTGCAGTTTTCCAGTGTCAGTGTTAAACTGACAATCACTCTTTGTTCCTTTGGTCTCTGCAGTTCTGAATAGTTCCCAGGTCCACGGTCAGTTATTTTCTGCTAATCCAAGCTGTAAATGCTTGGCAAAGTGAAGTTTCAGCAACAACAGCAGTCTCCTTGCAGGCTGAGGCCTGAGATGTCATGTCTGAATCGCATTGGGAAAATTTCTCCAACTCTTGGCAATGAGGGCTTTTCCTCCTGCAAAGGGTTAGTGACCCCTCAGTGGGGCAGGTGGGCTTTCTGACCCCGAGCAGGAGCGTGATGTATGCTGACACAGGGTGAGGAGCTGCATTAGGATGGCAAAACCTTTACCAACCTTTTCTCCTGAGACACCTCTCCTGTCTTGAACTGGAAAGCTGGCCTAGGCTTCTGTTGGGAGCAGCAGCCCTTGCGAGTTATTGTACTGAGGCGGGGGAAGAGGAGGCAAAGAGAACGGTGTCTTTGAAGGCTCTGTCTGCAGGCACGGCGAAGGTTGACAGAGTGTGTTGAAGAATGTTTTTCCCAACTCAGTATTTTGGGAGGTGGGAGCAAGGCAAACACAGAAAACAGCTCTGGACAAGTGACATGTTGTGGTTGTGACTGGAAGAAATATATCAGGACAGGGGAACGGAGGAATGGCAAGAGAAGGAGAAGTCTTGCTGTCTCCAGAGCTATGGGAGAGCAGAGCGATGCAGTTCCCTGCTGGGGTTTGGGCTCTGCCAAGTCGAGATGCCCATCTGCTGTATGGGAGAAACCAAATGTGAGACCAAAGTCCCTAGGAAGGACAGAGGCCTGGGAAGGAGTGGGAATTCCTGCGAAGAAAAAGGTTTGGTACTTCTGCTTGAGTGTGGAGAAGCAGGCCTGTTGCTTAGACATCAATGGTTTTCCCAGCTTGTGCTGCAGAAGGCCTCGTTGGCAGCTGAGTGCTCCCACAGACCCTCTGGAGCTTTGCTGGCCCTGTCACAGGGGCCCAGCTCCAGTTAGCCTCGAGCTGCTGCTGTTTGCCAGACTCGGTGTGACAGGGATGGGAGGTTGCACATCTCCACACCTTGTTCTGGGGTGTTCTAGATGCTGCCACTTCTGTGAGCAGGCAAGGTGGCCTGAAAGACCTTCTTCTTGTGAGCTACTGTGGCACCTGTGGCTTCTGTGATGCTTTTAGGGAGTAACTGGGGTTAGTAGAAGCAGGTTTGCCTTGTTTCTGATTTCATTTGAACCAAATGCTGGAAAACTGGTGGTGCCAGGGTTATATTCATGCTGCACCAGTGAGCTGTACTGCTCTTCAGAATTAGATACTGCAAGTACTTGGCCACTCCTGGGAGCATCTGCAGCACTTGAGTGTAGATGGCTTGTTCATTGACAGCAGGTGCCATACAGCCTCCTTGTGCTGAAGTCTCTTCTGGGCAGGAAAATCTGTTGAATGTGGAGAATAGTTGATGCTTAACTGCAGTGGGAATTCCTCTGCTGCACCATATGTGCATGTAGGATACAGTATATAGTGGTGTGCTATAACAATACCACCAGGTCTAGGCAAGCATCAGTCTAGCTGTCTTAAGTGGTGTCATACCTCAGAAGGAGGATTTGATGTGGCCTGGTCTGTGACTGGTGCCTCGCCAGGCTGCCAGAGATGTGTCGCTCAGAGGTTCCTGCCCTCAGGCTGGCAGCAGATCGTTCCTGGCCTTCTTTATGGGAATCTGTCTGGGTGGTGCCCTGGCTTTGGGAAGTGGTTTGAGCGTTGATACAGGATCTGTTTCTGCAGAGCTGAACCTTTCACCATAGGATGTGGATGGAGTGTGATGGAGGCCTCCAGCCAGGGCAGGCCTGGGAAAGGCACTGCTGTGGCACAGTCCTGCTTGGCTTCCCAACATGTGCTGTGGTGTTGCAGTGGTGGTATGTCATGGTATGCCCATCATGGGATAGATAGCCCTTCAGGATCTGCACAGCAAGCTGGTGTCTCCAGTGGACCTTCCCTTGCTGTGGCTGGAGTCTGGGCCAGACCAGCCTTGTGGAAATGGCTGTCACTCTGGAGAACGTGGGACAGGTGAGTGGAGCAAAGACTGGAGGAATAACGTATCTACTGGCAGGGAGTTCTTGGCTTTGGTACTGGTCACTGAGGTGCAGTGTGCAGGGGAGAGGTGATGATTTAAGTTCTTGCCCAAGCTGGTTAGTTCCTCGAAGTAGCGCTTCCTCAGCCGGCTTGTCTGGAGGATGGTGTCTAAAGGAGGCCACAGTTCTGTTGCAAAGGTAGGGGCTGTAATGTTAATGCTGCCTTTGCTTGTGGTGGCGTGAGGTGAAGGAGGAGACACTTCCAGAGAGGCTGGAATAGAAATAGTCCAGGGCAGGAGTGACACCTGAGGGCTCTGTGGCAGATAATGGCGTAAGATGTGCTGCTTCCCTGGTCTGACTGCTGGAGTCTCTTCAGGCTGTGTCACCATAGTGCTGGGGTTAGAAACTGAACATGGATTTCTTGGCAGCAGCGCAGATCTCACCTCTGGGGACCGAGGCAGTGTCTCTTCTGAGGCTGTGTTTTGGTGGTGTCAAGGAGGGTGGGTGGCCTGGGAGCTGCCCACTCCCTGTGCCAGGCAAGCAGTCAGACAGAGCTGGGGAGGATGTCCGCTGGGTTGTTGACATCCTGCTGTTTGCCTGTATCTAACTGTTGTAGAACATGTCCTGGGCTTTCCCTCCTGCCTGCTCTACCTGTTTCTTTTGAGTTACAGCAACAATTAAGTGCTGTTTCCAGAGTACACACCAGCAAGTGGCACAAAATGACCTGATCTAGGAGAATGGTTACGTGCCAGACAAGACCTCTAGTAAGTGTTTTATAGCCCTGGTATTCAGCAGCCTGATACCCTCTTTTACAACTGATTCATTAGTGAGCAGTGTGATTCATACACAGATCATCATTCACATTGAGCTAATGAATGAGCCCCTGCCTGCTGAAGACAAATGACGTGGTAGAAGATGGGACCCAGCACCTCAAAAGAGGACACACTTTTTTGGCTTTGTGGCAACTGGATTTCTTTTTCCCCCTGTTAGCTCCCAATTCCCACGTAGCTCTGAGGCATTAACATCTTAACAAGCAAATCTGGATTTGTTGCTTCAGTCCCTCAGTGTACATCTTGTACCCAACTGGCCCATTAGCATAATGCAACAAGTCTTTTAAACTTGAGGCATTAATAATTGGAGAGGGAGGAGGGAGAGCAGGGGAGCCGTGGCAGAACCGAGCCTCCCAGTGAGTCACAAATGTCTGAAGTGCAGAAATGTCTGTTCCACTTACCAGTAATTGGGCATCCGGGCTTTCTGCATGAGGTCAGCTGCAGCCAGTAAGGCCTGCTCCAAACATGCCTACGCAGTTATGTGTTGTGATGCTGCCTTTAATCTGAGGATTTCGGGGTGGCATTGATTCACCTTCCCCACGGGGCGTGCAGTGTCCACTTGTGCTGGTTCAGTGCTCCTTGGCAGTACAGGATGAAGTTGGGATCTGCTCCTGGAGCTGCAGAACTTACCTGGGATCTGGGTGCTGGTGGTTGTCCCGAGCAGCAGCTGCCACAGGGTGGGAGCTGGCTCCCGGTTGGGGTCAAGGGGAAGCCCGGAGCGTGGAGCCGCTTAGGTTGACTCAAATATTGGCAGCGTGCGGTGGATGGGTGGCAAGGGCTGGCTGTTCATTGCTACCTGCTCAGCCTTCATACCTGTGATACCTGGCCAGGTTCTCCGCTCTGCAGACAGAGGTCCGTGACCGCTCTGTCCCCAGGGAGTGATGCCTCCGAGCCCGGGAGGCTGGTCCTGGCCCCGGGCCAGCGCCTGCGGAGGGGCAGCAGTGCCTGACCCTTGGCGAGCCGCTAGCCCGTGGTGCTCCCTCGCTGAAGCAGCTGTCTGCTGCCTCCCTGCGGGGAGCACCCCCTCGCTGCCGAGGCCGGGGTCTCCGAGGGGAGCAGGCTCGCTCCGCTTTTCCAGGCAGGTGCTGGCTTGGCAAGCTTGCTTTGCGTCTGGGGGCTTTTCATCTGGGAGAGGGCCAGCGGGTTGGGGTAATGGGGCTGAATACCTTTTAAAACAGTCCTAATGTCTGTGTTCAGGCTGTTGCTCGTTGCACAAAGTCTGTCTCAGCTGCCAGCACTGCAGGAGGATGGTATGGTGCACAAGATTCCCAGCTAGGGCTGTGGGACAGACCTTAGATCTGGAGAGCTTGGCTTTGTGTGAGCTGTGGTGGCAATAGCTGCGTGGCCTCATGCTGTGCAGCTAAGTGATTTTCCTTTCTCCAGGGTAGAGGTGGCATTCAGGGACTGGCAGGGGAATTAGCTGTCTGGAGCATTTCTTAGGCTCAGGGGAGGGGAGGTGGGGGGCACTTTCTCCAATTAATGCTTATCCTGAAAATACTTTTGATGAAAGAATTACATGGTCTTTTGGCTCTGTGATCCTCCCCAGTAGCCACCCTACCTCCATCTTTTGCTTTTTTTGTGCTTCTGAGATGGTGTCAGGTCCAGGGGGGCCATCACTGCCTTCATTGCCTGCTTGGGAACTGGTCTCTTCCCTATCTCCATACCTTTGTTTGGATGACCTGGAAGTCTTTGAGGAACAACTTGTGTTGCCTCTCAGGAAGTGATCCAGAGTTCTGGGATGTGCTGTGGTGATAGGCAGAGTGCCTCTGAAGTGGGGGGGTGAGGCTGTTGCTGAAACAGTGCTGTGAAAAATACTGCCAGCAGCATGGCTTTCAGCTCAGCTTTATCTTCAGCTTGGAAGGATGCAATGGGTAGGTCCCAAGGTCAGCTAACCGGTGTGGTGTGCTCTGCTTGAGTAGCCATGCAGCGCTTTGAGCCACGGGAGTGGGGTTTGGTCTGTTTCTGGTGGACACCTCACAGAAAGCTGTTGCTTCTCAGTCAGCAATTAGATCGGGACATGTTGTCTGGGTTTGTTGCACAGTGGTTGACCTGTGTTCTCGCAGGCAATGCTGTCTTTGGGTAAGCTTCAGACAACATCACTTCTGACGTGCTGAGGGGATCCTGAGCTCTTATGGCTGTCTCATCTCTTTCCTGGCAGGCCCACGGGATTTCCAGGAGGAGTTACGTAGCTTTTGCATCTGCAGTTGTGCCTCTGGGTTTGGCATCTCAGGTGGATTTAAGCCACTTCCTATTTGATAAAGGCTTTGTCTTATCGGAAGACATTAAGTACTTAAAGGGCCCAGCTATGACCTGCTTATGTACTTCATAGCTGTAATGGGTGAGTTGTAAGAGCATTTGCATAGAACTTCCCTTTAGCAAGGTCAGGGTTGTTGCAGACAGGGCTTGTGTGAGTAGGGAGTGTCTGATGGCCTAGGTGTTGTAAGGGAACCCTAGCCAGCAGTCTGCACTTGCCTCTACCAAGGGACATTTAGTCTTTATAGCATGTCATTTGACACTTCTGCTCAGATACAGGATTAAAAAAAAACCCCTCAAATATTCTTTATTCACATCACTGCTCGTGTGGACTGTGCTGCTACTATAGTCCTTCGCTGACACATCATGTGCCTGCAGCATTGTGCCAGCGCTTGGTCAGAAGTAGCTCTCTTGGACCTGT
Source organism: Heliornis fulica (assembly GCA_013399135.1). Taxonomy (NCBI): domain Eukaryota; kingdom Metazoa; phylum Chordata; class Aves; order Gruiformes; family Heliornithidae; genus Heliornis; species Heliornis fulica. Next base: position 99,565 of record VXBZ01003786.1, read on the forward strand.
GGTGAAGTTCTGCCTTGGATTACACAGGTGTAGCTAACATCTGTCTTGCAGCTGGCCACAGGTGTGTCAGCCATGTATAACTGTGGTAGTCTGACCAGGTGTCTTGGACTCCTCAGAACCTGTGATGCTTGCCCAGTAACCCACAGTCCTCTAGTGTGGAGGCCCACAGATCTTACCTGGGGAAGGTAGCACCACTGGAAGCTGTATGTGGCAACAATTATTTCATAGAAAGCTTCCTAGCTGTGGTATGTGGTTGAGATCAGATTGTCTGAAAGCTGTTTGTTCCACACTCCTGCCCATCTCACACAGGCCTTGTGCTCCCCTCGGTTCCTGCGAAACCAAGACATTTGCAGAGTGGGTGTCCTGTAAAAATAAGCTCATTTTGAGTCCTAGAGAAGACTGACCTTCCTTCCCTCTGTCTCCATAGTGTGCAGTGTGCTGTTAGTGTAAAATATTTTGCTGTGGAACCCCTACAGCTCAGCTGCTGTTTGTCAAGTCTCACTGATACCACGGGATAGGCTGGTAACTGCTATTTATAGATCACGTCTGTTGAATTAACACTGTCCTTTGTCAGCACATACCCAGATTTCAGGAGACAGGTTGAATGACTGTTCCTCTTCGGACTTCTGCTTGGGATTGCTCTTGCCTGCCAAGTCGAGGGTGGCTCCAGTCATTGGTACTTTGGTTTGAGTGGTGCACAGCCATGCAGGTTAGCTGTCTTGCTGACAGACACCACGTAAGGTGGTCTGAGTCTCTAGAAAACAACTAGACCTGTGTTGTGGTTCAGCCCCAGGCAGAGGCTGACCACCACCCGCTGCTTGCTCGCTCCTATCGCAAGGAGAGAAAACAGACCAGGCCCAGTGGGTTGGGGTAAAGGCAGTTTACTGTGGAACAACAACAGACATGGTGATAACACAGAGTACTTCACTGACTGGCAAGAAGCTAACATGGGCCACTGTACTGACACAAGGGCCACCTGCACCAATCTCTGCCCCACCAGCCCTTTTTACAGGGGCTTGATTGATGTCAGGGGGTGTGGGAAACAGCCCCGGTCAACTCAGCTCACCTGTGCTGGCTGCTTGGGGAAGTCAGCTCTGTCCTGGCCAGAACCAGGACAACCAGTTTCTAGTTTCAGCTGAAAGCTGAAGGTCTAAGGATCTGCTCAGCTGTTCCTTCTGACAGGGCAGAAGCTTAGAAACCAAATCCCTGCAGTTGAAGATGGCCATCCAGAGCAGGAGGCTGAACTGCCAGCTGTAATGAGAGCCATCCTCAGAGTATACTTGGCAGCTTATTTCAGATGTGATACACTGCTCGCTTTGTGGATTTGCCTTCTGTTGTGGTGGCTTCTTCATGCTGAACCATAAAGTGCATGCACAGCGGGCACTGCTCCTGGTGCCAAACAGGGCTCTGGAGGCACGGCAATCCAGCTGGTGGGAGTGTCCTCTGTGACATCCCTGCTCCGGCTTCTGCAGGGTTCTCTTTGTGCTCTGCGCTCCCCCAGCTGTCGCAGGGCACGGGGTGATGCTGGTGGGTGATACCTCCCAGCCAGTGCAGGGAAAGCGAGCTGCTTGGGTGCTGTGGTGGATACCTGCTCACAGGGGTGTTGGCAGAACTGTTCCTTGTGGCTTGTCAGAGCTGTGTTAGTGATGATTCAGCGCTGTGTGCGCTGCTGCTTGCTGTGAGAACTTCCCAACACTTGCTCTTGGGCCACTCTGACAGGAAAGCTGTTTGGTTCGTGGCAGTTCTGTGAAGTTCAAACTGTAAGTGCCATTGTCGTTTCAGTGATAGATCAGGCTGTCCTATCCACAAACCTCAACTTTCTAAAGAACTTGCTTGCTCAGGAGAGCAAAACCTGCCCAGTTTGCTGCCCCTTTCCCCCAAACAGCTCTCTTGCAGGCTGCAGTAGTCAAGGTGGGAGCCCACCAGCAGTGCTTAAGGAACAGAAGTGGAGCCCTGGTCCTCCTCTCCCATCCTAGAGGTACCTACTGCTGGTACCTTCAGGTCACGCTCAATCCAAGCTGCTTGCCAGATACTGGCAAGGTGGGCACAGGGTAGTACCCAAGCAGTGAGGGGTTCTGCCCTTCCAGAGCTGGGCATACAGCTGCCCCATTGTTTCTTTGCAGTGTTGACCAGGTGCCCATAGAGATTTTACCTGTTTTCTCCCCTCCAGTGCCTTGGGCAGCACATGTGTTTTGTTGTCCTGTGGTCTGGGATGCCGCTTCCTTACAAAGCAAATGTCTCTGAGCATTTTGGGTCTTGATGCATGTACTTGCAATGTCAGGGCAGGTAGTTGGCTGCTGTGCAGGCACTCCTTAGCCCAGAATAAGGACAGCAGCTGTCCTTAGCTGCTTCGAACTTCCTGGCTCAGTTCAGTCTGAAAGCATTAGCTTCCAGCTGATGGAGTGCAATTTGTCTCGGGCACATTAAGACCTGAGCAGGGAACCTTCTGCTATTCTGGATCCCAATTTCCAAACACAGCACTGCTATGTTTGGAAATTGGGATCCAGAATAATCTGGAGTGCTTCAGTTCCCCCTTCCCCTGGCAGTGCTGGGCATGAGACAGGGAAGAACCAGTTTATTGTACATTTGATCCCAAGCTGCCGGTGTGAGCACTGCCCTTAACATAGATTGATTCTTTAATTGTTCACTGTAACAAAGTTCTGTCTGACTGTGCTCTCCGGAGGATCTGTGGTCAGCAACAGCCTGCAGGCAGCAAATGTCCGGTGTGGTTCGTGTGCAGCAGAGCCCACTGGTTCTGGATGCTGCTGTTTGGGAAGGCCCCTCTCCAGGGGTCATAGTCTGCACCATTTCCCTACCTCCTTCCCGGAGAAGATGGATCCTGGAACCCAGCACACAGCTCCTCTAGGCATGGGATCCTGCAGAAATACCTGTCCTCTCCTTCGGGCGCAGCAGCTGCAGCAGCCGACAGAAACCTGGAGTTGGGGTTGCTCTGTGGAGTAACCTGTTGGCTCTTTCCAAGTGTGCTCGAGCTGAAGCTTTCCTAGAAACTCTCTGCTCTGTTTTGCCTCATGGAGCTAAATTGAACTAATGCAACCACAGGTTTTGAGTGCTTGCTGTCCTGCAGTGGGGTCACGTACAGGTACAAGCGTGGTTTGAGCTGGGGGAGCTGCTCTCCTGCAGGGTATCCTACTGGATAACAAGGTCAGTTTGGTGGTGAAGGGGTTCTGCACCCATCCCTGTCCCTTGTGTGCAGATCTGCTTCAGCTGGTGCCTTGCTGGTCTGGACCTAACTGGGACGTGATCTAATTTAGTGGTAAGATCCTGACTGTGTGTGTGTTGAAGGCAGAGGGTGCTGACTGTGACCTCCAATTAGCTGGTGTGTAACGAGCTGCTTGGGTGGATTAGCTGTACCCAGCAGCAGGCGGCAGCAGCATGCCACAGGGGCTGCCTGCCTTGGGTGCCTGGGGACGCTGGGTGATGCTCCAGGTGACTCCTTGGGCTGCAGGCTCCAGCAGCCTGGGAAGCCATGAGGTACTCGTGGTGGGCTGCATGCCTGCTGTTCTGCTGGATTCTGCAGGGATCGGTGAGTGCCTGGAATAGCTTTGGCTGAGTAAACAGTGGCCAAAGGACACCAAACCTGAGAAATGCGCTTGGTGGTGGTAGAAGCACCTCTGGAGGTGCTTTTAGATAGAAACCCAGACTGGAATTTGCTGCAGGGTCGGACCAAGCACAGTGCTGTGATGTGTTAAAGTAGCTGGAGCTCAAGTGAGGGAGAATATATCATCTAAGAGACCCTTTTCATTTGCTTGCTTGCAGTAATAAATCCCTAGGGCCGGTGAAGCCTGCTATTACCTTGGGTAGGGTGCTTTGGGCAGGGTGTTGCTAAGGAACAGTGATTTGACTGACACATGTGACCCTGCCTTATAGATAAGACGCTGTGTAATACAAATAATCACCAGTTACGGTGGCCCCTTCAGGGTGTGGGTTTGGTACAGCTCAACTGGCTCGCGGTACGCAGAGCTTTGCCAGCAGCTCTGCCCAAGTCAGTCTGGCTGGTGTTTCTGGGGCAGTGGGACATGATGTGAGGCCAGGGGCTGGAGTTGGGGGTGGCTTGCATTTCTAAACTAAAGGTGCTTTTACAAGCGCTTTTTTACTGAAGAGTTGGTCTTGGGAGGGTACACCCAGTCTTCCTCCTTGCTGTTCCCACCTGCTCTTTGCTCTGCCCTCAACACAGGAAAAAAAAAATCACATGAAATCTCTTCTATCAGGAAAGCTGTGGAGTGCCAACAGGGCACAGTGGTCCCATCTTGAACCTGCTGCATCAGGTTCCCTTGGTTCCGTCAGCAAGCTAGGTGGGATCTGCAGAGCTTCCTGCTCTGGTAAGGCTGAGGATCTCTTCTTTCAGGGGAGGGGACAGACCACATGAGCTTGCCTTGAGAGTGCTACTTTCAGAGAAGTTGGGAAGAGTTGCTTTCATTCTGTTCAGCCTCTAGCTCAAAAGATTCCCCGCTGGGAATGATGGGCCATTATGTCTCCTAAGGCGTCGCTATTCACTGGGGCAGCTGCCTTCTTTAATTGAGTGGTATATGGAGTGTTCTGGACTGGTGTGACCTGGAAGGCTGATAGCTGTCAGCATGGCTCAAAGCTCCTTCTGGGAATAGCGTGTGCAAGTGTGTCTCTGCGACTTTCTTGATTAGTGTGTATGGGGATCTTGGATATTAAAACCAATTAGTTGTCGTTAAGGTCAGGGACTTACTTGACCTACCAGCATCCGTTTCAACTTGGCCTGAATTGAGGGGCTTTGGGAGAGGGCTGTATGCCTTCAGTAAAGAGGCTAATGAAGTGATGCTTTTTAAAGCACTTCCCTGCTGTCTCCGTAGCACAAACACTTCAGGCAGGACGCTGGAGCATGACAGTCGGAAACAGCAGCAGACAGGTACTGTGCCACTCTTGTCCTACCCCGAGAAATGTAAAAGACCAAAGGCTTCTTTATTTCTGGCAGAAAAGCACTTTGTTGGTGCTGTGACTCAGAATCCTGAGCAAAGGCTTTTTCCCTGGAGCGTAGCTGGTGTTTGCCCTTGAGAGGGCCAGAGGACGTGATGAGGTGTTTGATTTTTCTGCCATTACTCTGATGTGAAGTGTGAGGGCTGGGTTAGACTTGAGACAATGCAGACATCTGGGATATTCACTGACAAACGGGAGGTGGAAGGTGGACAGGAACTTCCCTGGTTTTTGTTTTAGCTTTGGATGGATTTGAACTGTGAGGCTGCTTTGGAGATTTAAGACCCTTGCAGGATCCAGCCCAAAGCTGCAGGAAAAAGTGATATCAAGCTTGTTTGTTTTTTGGTTTGTTTTTTTTTTTATGCAATTAAACCAGTTCTGTGATTTGTGGGGGCCTTATCTGCTGACTGGTTGGTGCTTCTGAGCTCGAAGCCATGTGCTGAGCCATGCTTTGTTTAAAGCAGCTGCCTGGGTTGGTGAGCCTCTCTCTCTTTAAAGCAGAATGCTGGTGGGGAAGGAGGGAAGACTTAACTGCTACAAAAGGCTCTGTCCAGTTCAGTTTTCAGTGTTAATCCAAGGAGAACAAAGTGTTAAAAGAGCATTGGAGCTGGCTAGTGCTCCAGCTGTCTGAGAACAAATGGAATGGGCAAAAATGTGTCCTTCGAGTATGTGACTGCCTTGTTTTAAATCATCTCTGCTGGGGACTGCTAACATACCTTTAGCTTACAGATCCTGTGCATACGTTCTTTTTCTCCTTCCAGTATCCCAGGTAAAGGGAGCAGCTTTTGGAGGACTTGATTGGCTAACCTGAACACTCGGTTTTGGAGCCAGCTCCTCGGAAGAGCCTGGGTTTTTTTATTTTTCTCTCCTCTCCCATTGCTGTCCCTCCAAAGAGGAGTTGCACCGACGACGACAGTGAAATGAAGTCCTTGCGGGGAGGGAGGAGACAGCTGCGTGCATGGTAGTATGGTAGGAACACACTTGATGCTGTGGTTAGTGCCTGCTCACAACCCCTCTTCTTTTTCCTTTCTCAGCAATGGCACCAGCATGATATCGTTGATCATTCCCCCCAAAGACCAGATCTCGCGAGTGGCGAAAATGTTGGCAGATGAGTTTGGCACCGCCTCCAACATCAAGTCTCGAGTGAATCGCCTTTCAGTACTGGGAGCTATTACATCTGTACAGCAAAGACTGAAACTCTATAACAAAGGTAACTTCTAGCTTGTATGGATGCTGGCAAACTTCCCTTGCTTAATTCCCTGCATTATGCAGTTTTTGCTAATGAGCTCTGTTGGCTGTGCTGCTGTCTCGCACTGATGTGCCAGGTATGTTGCCTGTGGATTGGGGATAGACCTTGGGAGTGGAATAGTAAGATGGTCCTTGTCTTTAATAAGTGGCTTCATGATTCTGTCCTTAGCAGTGTTGACTCTTCTGAACTTGGCCAGCCTTGAGAGCTGTTCCACACTAGATCATCTGCATTAAACCGGTGCTTTTCCATCGGGCAGAAGCTTACAAATACCATATGCTGCCACTCTGCAGCTGTTGTAATGCTGAGGGGAAATGGGTCCAGTCCCATTTCTAGAATGTATACTGGAGAAGAGTTCACCACCACTGCTGTCTGTACACTGGAAAGCAGCTTTTGTTGAGGTCATTACAGTGAGGGTGACAGAGCACTGGGACAGGCTGCCCAGGGGGGTTGTGGGGTCTCCTTCTCTGGAGATACTTAAGACCCATCTGGATGCCAACCTGTGTGACCTGCTCTTAGGGAACCTGCTTTGGTAGGGGGGTTGGACACAGTGATCTCTGGAGGTCCCTTCCAACCCCTACAACTGAATGACTATATAAGAGCTAGGAGAGCTTCATAGGGATGTTCAGCCTTTTTCTGGAACTCTGAGCTTGCAAGCTCATGGGTTTAACAGACAGGTACATGTTCTTGCAGCTCTGTCAGTCTTTCCATCAGTGTTACCTTTAGCTCCCTGCTCAAGGCTGTTTGGTGTAGGTGCACTGATTTTGTTTGTTTTCCATTGGAGAGATACGAACAGGAATGATGTGGGAGAAATGGGAAATAAAACACTTGGGAACATCAGCTGTGCCATAAATCTCTCAAAGCCTAGTGGTTTTTGTTAGTGACCTAAAATTGCATTGTGTCCTTTGTAGTACCTCCAAATGGTCTGGTTGTTTACTGTGGAACAATTGTGACAGAAGAAGGAAAAGAGAAGAAAGTCAACATTGACTTTGAACCTTTCAAACCAATCAATACGTCGTTGTACTTGTGTGACAACAAATTCCACACAGAGGTAAGAAGTCTCCTGTTGCCTCCTGGCTTTGGGGTAGTCAAAGTCCGACTGCTGTGACAGACTCGCTGGAACCGTCCTTGGTGTGATACTCGCTGAAAGCAGTTGAGATATTGTCCGGTTCCTGCTACAGCTGAGTTCACAGCCAGCTAGTAACTGTGGGGTTTGTGTAACCCACAGACATGAGCTTTTCCCTGTCACTGGAGACAGGGCTGTTTCCGCACCGCAGAGGCCCACAGATCTCTTTCCAAGCCAGGCCTTCCAGTGGTGCCAAGATAATATTAGCGTTGCCAGTCTTGATATCAGAGTGTTAAATGAGACCCCTGATGGAGAGCTGGCATGTGCCTAATGTGTCTGGGGTGAGGTGGGATTATTTTTATCCAACATCTACATACCTTAGTTACACAAATGGTTTGAGATGAATTTAAAGTAATGTGGATTACACTGATCTTGACTGACCCAACCAAACCCAAACTGCGAGAGTCTGTTCTGGCTCTGTTAGCAGTTGCAGAGGTCTCAGTGTTTAGTACATGACTAACTGCCCCTCATGTCTGTGGTATTTACTGCCATAAATGGGCAGTGTCTGTCACAGGCTGGACAGGCCCTTCAGTGGTGCAGTGGTTTGGGATATCTGATCCACGATTGGGTTTCAAAGGGTAGGAGTGGAAGAAGGAAAGGTACGCTTGTATCACAGGTGAGGTACATCCCTATTACTCTCTCCCCACCAAGGATGACATCCCATTACATCCCAATACATCTTGGACCTACAGGAACAACAAAAGTGTGCACAGGTACAGCTCCTGAGTTCTGTTGAGCCCCCATGCTGTAGGCAGTTGGAAGCAAAAGGTAAATAAGAGAATTCTGGAGAGAGCCAGAGGTGCAAAGCCAAGGGAGATGGTTGTCCTTGCAGTTGTTGGCAGTGGGTGGACGGTGGTGGGTTGTGGTGGGTTGTCGACTACCCTATCAGGAAAGGGATTAATTTGGTCTTGGCTGCAGCTCTTGCCTCGGGGCACTGATTCAGTACAAAAAAAGAAGCTGCTGCCCAGTGGGCTGTTCCCAGGAGGCAGCTGTAAATACTCTTGCTGGCGCATAGCGTTGCTCAGCAAGAGCATGGTATTAAGTTGAGAGGAATTTGTGGTAATTGCTGCTACTGATGATGTGATTACTACCAGAACCTTTCTCTGTGGGCTGTCTGCTCTCCTGTATCACCTGAGAGTGCCATTATTTTACTTGGCATTGCAGAATCACACCTAGGTGTAAAAGGCTGCTGTGTGCTGCCTTGAGCGGCGATGTGACGCCAGCACTTGATTTGGCTTTCTCGTTTGGTCGTATAACCCTGCTTTAACCCAGGGGTTCACCCAGTGTGCAACTGGGACTTGACAGACAGGGCACCTGGCACGGTACATCATCACACTGTGAGAGGGAAAGCACACCACAGGGCAGAAAAAGGACACGAGGGCATGTCACAGAGCAGAAAAAGGATGTGATCTTCACCTGTAGGCTCAAGCTCAAAGCAGCAGCTCAGCCTGGGCTGAAAGAGCAGAGTGAAAGCAATAGTCCCTTTTTGTGCTTGATAGGTCAAACACTGGAATTGCTGACACAGAACTGATGAAGGAGAAACAGGGAATCGCTGGTCGCTGGATACTTTATTAAAGTAAGAGGGAATCAAGAACATCAGAGCCGTAGTCATCTGCTCCTGGCAAGAGTCTCTGATAAGATTTCCTGTAGATACTTTATTGCCTGTGTGAAACCCAAGTAACTTCCCAAGAGGGACACGAGCCCTGATATGTGTCTGAAGGGTAGGATTTACGACGACTTATTTTGATACCTTGGCTGGAGCATTCATTCCAGTCACACGATTTGCTTGGCTCTGCCCCAGTTAAATAGATTGCAGTGTAATATGCCACTTCCTTCTCTCATTCATCCCACTGCTGAGGAGTTCATACAAAATATTTATTTTGGCCAGTGGATTCCATCAAGCCATAGTGTCTGTTTCTTTTAAGCTTGAAAGCTGTAGTCTGGGCTGTGTGGATTTTGGAGAAGGATGACTGATGGGTTTTATCCTTTCCATTCAGCCTAATAAGCAAGCTGGCAGGCGTGCAGGCAGTTAAAGGTCCTGTGCAGTAAACCAACACCATCACTCTTTCAGTATTAAACTGGTGACTTAAAACAATCTGGAGTTTGACAAGTTCTCAGTCCTGCTGATGTGTTTTTTGCCAGCCAGGAAAAGGATCTTATGATTACTTTTATTGGGTGTGTGTGAGCGCTGGATGTGCCTGCCCCCTTGGCTGACAGATTCCCTCAAAAAAGGAGTGCAGAGCTGGGTACAGGAGGATGTCCCACACCACCAGTACCCGGGCTGGGCAGGAGAGAGGACAGAGCAACTCAAAAGCCTTGTTATGAAGTGCTTTAGTTACTTAACTTCAGTGACCTTACAGGATGAATCTAGCCACCTCCTTTAAAGGAAAGAAAGCTGGAGGATAACCTCCTTTCCCAGTACATGTTGTGGCTGTGCTCTAGTCAGGCAGTTACGTGTGGGACAGCTGCTGCCGTTATTGCTGTGCTGTAAGGCTGAATTTGTCACTGCCGCTCGAGATTTCATCATCCTGCCTTGGGGACCTGAGCTCAGCAGGTGCAGCAAGCCAGTGTCTGTGGTCCTTGGAGAGCTGGGTGTCTGTCTCAGCACTGCATGAGACAGACTCCCAACGGACAGACAGCCTGGTCAGTCAGCTAAGCAAGCTCTGCTTCTCGGGGTGGAATGTGAAGAAAAGGACGATGCAGCCTCGGGGAGGTGCCAGGGCTTTCAATTAACACTTCCCAGAGTCAGTCCTTGGGGTTTTGCTGTGACACCTGCCTGGGACATCGTGTGATGAACTGGCAGTGCTGTGAAAACGGTTATCAAGTTTAAATATTGGTTTTCCTTCAGCTGCTGGCAGTGGTGTGTGAGACAATAATCGGGTTAGTCTGAACTCCCAAATCTGCTGCTCTGTATGTGTAAAATTTGTCGCTTATTTAGTTTATTTGTAAACAAAAGGAATAGCAAAGACCACCTATGGAACTAAGTCATTGCTTCTGGTAACCTTTCTGAGCCAGGGTCCTTGATAAACTGGTGCTGATGACATGGTTTTCTGTTCCAGGCTCTTACAGCGCTGCTTTCCGACGACAGCAAGTTTGGCTTTATTGTAATAGATGGTAGCGGGGCACTCTTTGGAACTCTTCAAGGAAACACGAGAGAAGTCCTGCACAAATTCACTGTGGATCTTCCAAAGAAGCATGGTAACACGCCAGGCTGTCTCTAGACCGGTTGTAGCAGAGTGCCACGGGGTGGGATGCGAGGGAAGAGCAGGGAATTTGACCTGTAGGTGTTTAGCTCGACTCAGTTCTCCGCTCCCTGGAAATCGGACAGCAACGGCTCTAGTCCGAGCCTTGTATCACCACTCATGATTCACTGAAATAGGCAGTTGTTCCTTTAAAGTGGTGATTTTTACTTCTTGGTGCATTTGACCCTCTACTTGTGTTTGGGATGGTGTTAACTAACACTCCTGCCAAGTGGCAGCACTGCTTGGTAGCGTCTTTAAAGTTTCCATCCAGTAGTGTGGAGCACAAACCACCGTGCAGAGCAGGAAGCTGCTCCCTGCAAGGAGCTGGAAGCCTAACAGCGAGGGAAGGGCTGGTTCCACCCATGATGGTGTGGTGCAGCGAGTTTGGCAAACTGTTAGCTACTCCTGGCTTACCATCCTTCTCTCTGGATTAGGATGGGAGAAAGCGAAGTGGAGAAGTCTCCCCCAGTAAGCTCCCACAGCAGAGACTGCTGGGGTGTGGTGCAACCACAAGAAAAGCATGTGGGGTGGTGCAACAAAGGGCATCGCTTTCCATGAACATACAGGGCACAGAAAACATGCACTGATGTTCAAAGGCTTTGTGGAGAGTTGCAAGTCTGTATAAAAAGGGAAAAAAAAACCCAACCAAACCCAAACTGCAACAGCCTAATGTATTTCCCTCTGTGGGATGCCTGGAGAGGAATCTCTTGGTGCGAAGGAGCCCTCCCATCACTCGCTGTCTGAACGAGCGTCCCAGCTCTGCTTGTGGCAGACCAGGTCTGGAGGCTGCACCATCCTTTATGGCTTTGGGTGCCCAGGGCCCAGGTGGGACCATGTACTAACCAGTTTGAGATGAAATGACTTCCCAGTTGCTACCTGGCATCTTTCTCTCGTAAAGGTAGAGGAGGTCAGTCTGCCTTGCGTTTCGCTCGTTTGAGAATGGAGAAACGGCACAACTACGTACGGAAGGTAGCAGAGACAGCTGTGCAGCTGTTCATCTCTGGAGACAAGGTGAACGTGGCTGGTCTCGTTTTAGCTGGATCAGCTGACTTCAAAACCGAATTAAGCCAATCTGACATGTTTGATCAGGTGAGTGGCCTTCTCTGCGCGAAGCACAAATGTTTAAGCTGTCGGTAGGGACTCGGTGATATTAGCAGTAGCTCTGGTATAAGCTGCATCTCAGGAGGGGTAACTTGGGGCCTGAAGTGATTTGATCACAACTCAGAATCTGATGTGTCTGAAAGAGATCTCACTTTCCTAACGCCTCCCGTGAGGGGGTCAGGTCTGATTTTGTTAATAACAGTGCTAATAAATCTGTCCTCCCCGGTCTGGAACTGGAATTCACTTTATTGGAATTAAACTCCACCAAACCCGTTAAAGCCTGAAAACTGTGCTTCAGTATTAAGGAGGTCCCTCAGACTCAAACCCCCAGAGATATGAATGCTGAGTCTCTTGCAGGTGCTCTTCCTGTGGGGTTATGACGTAGCCCATGGCGGTGCTGGGTAATAGACTCTTCCATGTCTCCTTTTTCTTGCTTAGCGGTTGCAATCCAAAGTGCTCAAACTAGTTGACATTTCATATGGAGGAGAAAATGGATTCAATCAAGCAATCGAGTTGTCAACTGAGGTCCTCTCCAATGTGAAATTCATTCAAGAGAAGAAACTAATAGGTATGTGACTACATGCTCAGCCTTCTCCTGGGCTGGTATGCTGACCTCCTGGTCGTGCCTTTGTGTGCTGCCTCAGCCCTGATGGCCTTTTGGACTTGGGCACAGCAGGGCTTGTCACAGTTCTTTGTTACCTGGACAGCTTCTCAAAGCTTCAGGACTCAGTGAGACTTTAAGGACTCTGGAGTTTTGTTTGGGGTATTTTTTCCCACACCCAACATCTTCCATCTCTGCTGATCCTTTCATCAGGGATCACCTTCATTTCAGGCTGTCTGGTGAGATTTGGGGGTGGGAGAGGGGGAAAATATCTCCTCAGTTTGTTTGCATCCTCATCAAGATGAGAGCTAAGATTGTTTAGTTTAAGATGGCAGTAGAAACAGTCCCTTGTCTGTCAGCAGACAGCACCTTGCCACCTCAAATGCTCAGGAGGGCAGTACTAACAGTAGGTGCCTTACTCCCAAAGGGGTGCAGTTAAGCAGTGCCTGCTGCTGGGCTAGTCCAGCTGAGTGCTTCGTAGCAGAGATGAGCCCCTCAACAGAGCGGGGTCCCGATGGAGTTGGCTTTCTGCTGCTGAACGTTCTAAATTACATGTTGTGATTTGTTGTCTCATCCTTGCTTTCCCTTCAGCAGCACTGCAGTCTCCTTCTCCAGGTTCTCTTGCATTCAGATCAGGCTTGTTAAAAATCCCTGTGCACGATCAGTGTTCATGACCATCTCTTGCGTTGTGTCGTGGCTGCAGGACGATACTTCGATGAAATCAGTCAGGACACGGGGAAGTACTGTTTTGGTGTTGAAGATACACTAAAAGCTTTGGAAATGGGAGCAGTAGAGATCCTGATAGTCTATGAGAATCTGGATATCATGAGATACGTTCTGCACTGCCAAGGCACGGAGGGTAGGTACCGCTTCTGTGAGACGGGAAGGTCCCCAAGGGTTTAATGCTGAAGCTGTCCCCCTTCGGTAGCCATTGCTGGAGGAACTCCTGAAGTAGAACTTCCAGGATTTCACCAGGGGATGCTGTGGGGCAGGGCACTGACTTGCAGCTTCCCAGCTGCTCTGGGGGAAAAGGCTGAGAGCAGCAAGCTCCCAGTGGGGACAGAGAATTGCAGTGCTGGGGTTGGGGGGGCAGTCTGTCTTGCCGTTAGCGCAGAGCCCGCCTTGCAGTTGTGTGAGTATAGATACACCAGTGCTTGAGGGGACAGACTGACTGGAGCCTGATGGCCAGGAGTGTGACTCCTGCTGGCAGTGTATGCCTAGCAGCAGGACCTCTGCCTCTTCTGGTGGTGGCACTGCGGCTGCTCTCTGGTGGTGTACTCTGGTTGGGTTCTCAGAACCCCACCTAGAAAGAAGGGCAGTGTCAGTGACCAAACCCTCTGTGCTGTGATGCATCTGGTCATCTTATCCACCCTAACTTCTCTCTCTTTTTTTTTCCATTCCCAGAGGAGAAGATCCTGTATTTGACACCAGAGCAAGAGAAGGATAAATCCCACTTCACAGATAAAGAGGTATTTCAGCTTTGGGGCTAGTAGATTTATTCTCAGTGTACTAGTGCAGCAGTCAAACATCTGAGCTGTTTGTCACAAGCCCAAGAGCACGGTGACCTTTCTGGCACTCAGACTTCAAGATGGTGGCCTATGGCTCTTCCTGTTCACCTCCAGTGTAACTCCTGGATGCTAGACTTGCTTTTCTCCATCCTCCCTGCCACTGATTCCAAGGCTGTGTAAACAAGCTGAAGTGGCAGGTGCTGTGGGACCACTGACCATCCTGAGTTCATTAGCCACCACGTAACAGGCATGATAAGGTGTCACTCCCTGCTTATTGCACACTGTTGATCAAACAGCCGTGAGGCTGGAAACCTGTAACAGATTTAGGTGCAAGGGAGTGTTTGCTTCTAGTCATACTTGAAACATGGCTCTGCCGCTCGCTGCCTGCGAGGTTCTTGCCTGTGTGGGTCAACCAGCCCTGACGGGATGGGGGCATTGGGTGTCATGACAGAGTGAGGTGGGCAAGAAAGCCCATCCCTGGCAGAAGGGTGGTCCTCAGTGTCTCGCTGCCAGGGCAGTCTTTAGCAGCTGCTTTCCCTCCTGGCCCAGTGACTGCCAATCCTGAGCACAGCAGAAATGAGTGTAGCACGAGCTGATAGTTGAGCACACACATGAACAAGGCATTTTTCTCTCCCATTTCCACACTAACTTCTGTAGGAGGGAAGCCCAAGACAAGGCCTGTCGGTATTTAATGTCTTAGCGCTGGCAGCCTTCTGCTTGTGCCAGCATGGGTCTGGTACAGATGTGTCAGGAACATCTGCCACATCTACCCTGGCAAGTGTCAGGTTGCTCCAGCCTGTGGAGTGCGAGGGCTGGATGGTGTGTCTGACTTGGGAATGGAGAGGCAGAGGTGATGGTTAAGCCAAAGCCAGCTGCTGGTGTGGATTTTCCCAATACCTAACAGGCAGCAACTGTAATGTGCTTTATTTTATCTCTTTCCCCTCACATGTCCACATAGACTGGCCAGGAACACGAACTGATAGAAAGTATGCCCCTTCTGGAGTGGTTTGCAAACAACTACAAGAAATTTGGAGCAACATTGGAAATTGTTACAGACAAATCACAGGAAGGATCCCAATTTGTGAAAGGATTTGGAGGAATTGGAGGTAAACTGCAAGAGTATTTTGTCCTTGTTTTTAAATGGTTGATTTGATAATCTGGTGCCACCACAAGTGGAAAGCTGAACAGATTAGTCTTACTGCTGTTAGTTGTGACACCAGTTTAAGGAACTCTCATTCACTGGGGATCTCCAGGTGCATTTGTGCCACATTCAGCAAGATGGTGCTGCAGGTTAGACAGCTGTCACTCTCCAGCTGTGCTCCTCACATCCCTTTGTCCTTCAGTTGCTCAGAGGGTGGACTGTCCTTCTTTCCAGCTGCTGAGTTTCCAAAGGGCCATGAACTGGTTCCCTCTGCTCTGCACAGCTGTTGCTGCGTTGCAGACGGTGCCCTGCTGTGCAGCAGGGGAGAGCAGACACCAGCCTAGTTTCTGGAGCAGTCAGGTATCTGTTATTCATCTCAGAGTGTCCCTGGACTTTGTTCCCCAGTCTTCCACTTCTTTTCAAATCAGAAGTATTTTTAGCCCAACTTCACAGAGAAGAGGCTTCTGAAATGCTCCGCTCCTCAAGCACACCGGCTGCTTTCAGCTCCCTGGCAGAGGTGCAGGTAGCTCGTGGGCTTCAGTCTGACAGAATCCCTGGCAGGTAGAGCAAAGCTGTGTGCTGTGTCCCCTGTTCTCCTGGGACATGGGGAGGTCCAGAACAGAGCTGATGCTGGTCTGCTGATAAGCTGTGGCTGCTTGCAGTGTTTGGGTTGATGGATGCAAACCAGAGACAAGTGTGTTGAGAGATTCCTAGGGGCCAGGGAAGGAAACGAGCTCCAGTTATTTGGCTACATAAGGAGCAACAGGTTTTTAAGTTTTCTGGATTTGTAATTCTGGGAGTCCTTCAGGCTCTGGCAGACCCAGCTCCTTTGCATGGTGGGGTACTCTCTGGTGCCATGCTCTGGTCCCTGTAGACTCCAAAGGAAATACTCCTTGGATACCCTTCACCTAGGGCAGTGGTTCCAGGGATAACAGCTTCCCAGAAACCCAGGTTGCTGTCTGGGGTGGGAAGAGCCCAGGCAGCCATCCACTAAACGCTGCTCCTGCTCTGCTGTAAAAGTCCCGTCAGTGCCATCTGCCTTTGGAATGTCCCACATGGTGTTTGCCTGGGCGGTGAAGTTCAGCTACATGGTCTGTCACTGGTGTTTCCATGGAAATACGGGCATCCTGGAACAGGCTCAGCTCTTCCAGGCGGAAGCTGGCCTGCACTGGGCAGGTAGGTGATTCCTGGGTTTGGCAGTAAGCGGCGTCAGGCTGTGGTGCTTCACCACAGCTCGTGTCCGCTGTCAGTCACCAGCCTGAACCCAACTTCTCTGAAAAGTCTGACTGAGAAACGCTTGATGTGCAGTTAACGGCGTAGAACGCCTCTCTAGCGCTCTGAATGGTGAAGAAGCTAAAGCGTGTTGTTCTTGCCAGGTATCTTGCGGTACCGAGTGGACTTCCAGGGAATGGAATACCAAGGAGGAGACGATGAATTTTTTGACCTTGATGACTACTAGGTAGTCGACCTGGGTCCGGCAAAACGTGCCTCGCCCCTCCAGCATCCAACCCAAGGAGCAAACTCGTGGAAAACACAACAGATCCCTGCCTTAGAATTGGAACATTTCCAGAACTTGATCCACAAGCATTGGATATAAAAAAGCAAAACCCTACACTTTGATTTGTCATAGTGTCAGTACAGCAGCAAACTACTAAGTTCCTATATGCCACTTTGGACTAATTTAAAACAGAATCCCAGTTTTTACTTTTACTCAATGGTGAAATTGGTTGCTCTTGTATTTTACAAAAATGATTTTTTTAACCTTCATGATACATTAACTGCTGTAAACCTCTTCCTTGAAAAAAAAAAAAAATTAATAGAAGTAAGATCCTACTGGTTTGTTTCTTTTTACTTTGATTGGAGAAAATCGATCGCTGCCTTTTGCAGCAGCGTGACCCATTTACATGGCATTCTCAGCTTAGACTGCGGAAGAAGCAGCGTAACGAAATTGGAGCCGTTCATTCTCCTCAAAGGAATGAGAAGGCACTTAACCAGAGTGCTGGCTGGCTTATGATGTGTGGCTTGCAAATTCAGACTGTCTGGGGAGGCTTACCGGCCAAACGTGCTTTAACCTATTTGTGGAAGCACTGCTCTTACAAACTAGGAAATACGTCATTGATTGCAATGAACATGCTGCTGAAGTCTTGGGCTTAATTGGGATTCGAGCAGTGCAGCCTTCAGGATTTAATTACTTTTTTTTTTTTTGTCTTGACAAAAATAAACATACGATTTAAGTGAAGTAAGGTACACTCTGCTTGGTTTTGTTCCGCAGGGAGTTGGTTTATTTTGAGGTTTTTTTTTTCTTTTTGCTTTAGGACTGCGTTAAGGTTTCCTTGATGACATGAATTTGAACCCACAGCTCTTTAAGGGAAGCGGGTGTTTCACAGGAGTAATGAGTAAGCGGAGTCAGGCCGAGGAGTAGTACGGGTTCCCCTTAGTACTGGTTTGTTGGGAGCATTTGACACCTTGAGGGTTAACACAGCCCACCGGGGGCGTAGGTCTCCCAGCACTAAGGGTCTGTTGTATTGGCTCACAAGCTTCCTGTAAATCCGATGCTGAATTCTAATTGTGCCCTTAATGGGTTAAAGCTTCTGGTTGCATCCAGACTCCAGCAAGCTTTTTGTCACACCGCTGAGTAGAATGCACTTCAACCTGCTAGGAACCACGAAGGGGTTTTCAGATGGGTCCTGCAAGGCAGTGGCTGAAGTGAACGTTGGCATGAGATAATGCACAGGTCTTGCTTCTGTTGGGGATTACTGGGCTCTCTGGCGGGCCCCCTGCCATCGCGGCGCCTGCCCGCGCTGTTCTTCACCCATGAGCAGCTCCCGTTCCAAGTTGCATACCTGCCTAATTATTTTCTGATAATCCTGTTTCACTTGAATGGAGGGGGAGCTTGTCTTAAAACTTCTGCCACGCTGTTCTTTGAGGTCCAAACCTACCGTCACAGTGAGCAATAGAATTTGCCACCTGGTTTCTAACCCGGCAGATGGCTTTGCTGTTGGTTTCACGTCAAAGCTGGAATCTCTCACGGAAGGCGCGACTGGGTCGGCCGTGGATGTGCACAAACCCGGGTTTGAGCACGTCTGCGGTCTTCACAGCGGTGTGTTCTGGATTTTGCCATTGTAAATGGGTCTAATGTGACATGACAAGACCAGAAAAATTGGATGTAAATTTACATTTTTGAATATACTGCTTGTTGTTTCACATGATACATTAGGGTATGCAGCTCCTTTTTTTTTTTTTTTGTAGTTTTTATTTTTACTATTTAAGTTTGGAAATGATGCCAAATTTTTGTATTTCTTTAATCAATGTGTTCTCTTCAGTGATATATATTGCATTATATATTGATGTGTATATCAATATATACTGATATGTATTACACTTACACATACAAACACGTTAAACGGGGGTGAAAAATCCTAGCCTTCGCATACTATATAGCCTCTGCAGAGAGATCCCAAGCAGTGATATCTTGGTGTTGTGATGTACAGAAATGGAGAAGAGTATTAAACCATATTTAAGAATATAGTACGGACTCCTGGTTTCTTTCCTTTAATCCAGGAAACACCTGCTCTAGTCCCAGCTTGCTGCCAGCTCCAGGTCACTGTGTGGGTTCGGAGGCAGCTGGTTTGTGGTTGAGCTTGAGAACATCTTGTTTCTCCATTGTTCAGAGCTGGGCTTGTAGGCTGTAGCTGTGACTTCAGAAGAGGGGAAAAACCCCGACAATCCAAGTTCAGAGGTACCTGTGCCAGGGGTGGTGGTACCTGTGCCTGTTCCATGGGTACCTGTGCCAGGGGTACCTGCGGTGGTCTCCGGAAAGGCCGAGGCAGCTGAAGACCCCCCTGCCGATCGATAACCCACCCTTACTGCTCACCACGTGCTCCCAGGCTGTGCTGGGTTTTTTGTGAAGAAGCCTTCCTGACCTGACCTCGTGGAGTGGGACGCAGCCGCAGCGGAAGCGCGTGGGCCGGGCCACACGCTGCCTCTGGGTTTTTTCTTTCTTCCTGCGTCCGAGCCAGGTGCCTGGACAACTCTCCGAGAGGACCTGCTTCCTTCCCTAGCTGGTAAGACATCGCCGGGGGCGGGGCTTGTAACGGATGCTTCGGGTCCCCTGGCAGCTCCTGGTACCTAGCAGTGACTCGGGCTGAGCGTCCCCCTCCCGAGCCAGCGCCTCCACAGGATCTGTGCGGTGTAGCTGTGTGCAGGCTCAGAGGGCGATGGGCTTCCGGGGGGCTCGGGTGTGATCCGGCTGCTGTACTCACTGCCTCACGCTGCTGGAGGCAGAGGGTGGCTCGTGCTCCTCGCTGCTCTGGATAGCAGAGGGCTTGGAGAGGTGATGTTTTTGCTGGAGCAGAACTAAAACCGATGCACAAACCCACTTTGCTGCAGCCTCGGTGTGGAAAAGTCGCCACGATTCAGCTTACGGCGCAGATAGAAACATCAGCTGAGATCAGCACAAAAGCTTAAAAAAAGGCAGAAAGAATCCTCTCAGTCAGCGTGTGTCAGCTCTTGCTTGCAGAAAGCTGCCCCCACAGTCCCACCAGTCGGTGTAACCAGTGTGGGGATGTACACTGTTTGCAGAAAACCAGAAATATTTCATAGTTAACCCTTTCCTGGCAGCAGCAGCAAACTTGGTTCCTGCTTTCCAGTTTGGGTTCCTAGGAAAAGGGAGGAGCGGCAAAGGCGGGATGCTCGAGAGCTGTCTGGGTGGGCATGGCAAACACCCTGTGCCAGACTTGGAAGCTGCTCTTCCCTCACACACTCACCTGCTTGGCCAGTTCTGGTGTCTCTTCCCCTCAAGGTTTCAGTCACACAAGGTGTGTAGTCGCAGAGCTGTGTGTGGGGTCCCTCCATCTCACTGCCTGGCCCCTCCCTGAGGCACTTGGCACCTACGGACAGATGAGGCCACTGGAGAGATCCTGGCAAAGCCCTTTTCTTCCTCATGGTTGCTGAGACAAGGTCACGGGGTCCCTTGGGCCCTCCAGAAGCAGGTTCTGCCACAAGCCTTGCTGTTGTCCCGCTTGCGTGGTCAGTGCCGGCACCTGGATTGAAGCTCGTCTGCCCACCTTGCGCCCGGTCCCGGCCCGTGGGATTTCAGGGACAGTCAGCCCCTGCCACGCTCCCGGATTGGTTCCACGCTGGTGCTGCATGCTCAGACACTCTGACGAGGCTCTTTTGAAGTGCTGCTCTTTGTATAGCTGTAATTAAAGACAGAATTTGCCCTTTCTAACTCGTTATTTCGGGTGCTGGAGCGCAGCCTGCGCTGTTGTTGCTAGCAGGCTACAAATGCCATTGTCCTGGGAAGCCGAGCGCAGCCGGCGGCGCTGAAAGGCAGCTCCGGAATTTCACTTGGCTATTTTTAGTTGGTGCTGAAAAACTGCACTCCCAACACTTTTGCATCTTTGTCAGTGCTTCAATAAATCTAAGGGCAAATCCCAACTTCTTGCTCACACGTGGGACCAGGTGACTGGAGCCGGTGCAGGCTGAGCACCGGGACGGGTGACGTGCAGGAGGGGGGACGAGCCCCAGCTCTGCCCGGCTGCCTCGCTCGGAAGGGGAAGCAGCTGTGAGAGTGGCAGGAGTTTTGGGGTCTGTCCCCCCTCTCCTGCTGCCTCCCCTGGGTCTCCTGTGCAGCTGGGGGGTGGTGCCATGTGTGCTGGTCTGCTTGCCACAGAGCCACGGCGATGGCCACCCTGGCCAGGGCAGCTCTTTGAAAGCCGGGATGCCGAGGCAGGCGCTCCGGAAGGATGCTGTGTGTGTCCAGGCAGCCGACTATCCAACTGTGCTGGACTGTGCCCTGTGACCCCGGCCGCCTCTGTAGCTGTAAGGCAAAACCAGCTTCTAACCCACAGTCTCCTCTTTCCAATGCCAGGGCAGGAGGTTCCTGGGAAGCTGCTTAGCCACGTTTCCACATCAGCACAATGCCCCAGTCCTCTCGCGACAGGATTCTTGTGCAGTTTCCTTGCCCCAGTGCTCCCTGCTGTGTCCTGGAGACTCCCAGGCAGCTGCTTTGCTGTTTCTCCCCGTCTCTTTCTTCAGGACTCGGCTGGGTTGAGGAGACCTCTGACTAGGCCTGGCTGTGGCTCCCAGTAACCCCCAGTTACTGAGAGCTGCTCCACACATCACCCAGGCTCCAGTGGCCCCGTGGAGGTAAGATGGCACCGAGGGCGAGAACTCCTGGAAGGACACACACGGGCTGTGTGGCTTCCGGAACGCCAGTTAGCTCCAGGACACCCTGACCTGTCCCCAGGGCAGGAGACCCACTGCTGGGCACAGGCAAGACTGACCCTACCCTGCACTGTTAGCACTGGGAATGCTGAGACTCCCTGCCAACATCCTGGTGTCAGCACCGGGGTTTCCCCACACCCCCGGGTGCCCCAGCACACTCACACCACCCCAGCCACACCCGTGAACGGGGCTGCTGGTTTCCACCCTGATGGGGTCTCTGTCGTGCTGCACACTTGAAATGGCTCCTCTCCTCTCCACCCTCTCAGGCTCCTCTGGGGTCACCGGCCCTTTCTGGGATGTGCCCGTGTTGTGGTTTTGCAATGTGGCTTCTTTAAGAGGCTGCTAGAAGCTTCAAAGTCCAACACAGCAAATCCCATCTGGGCTCCCAAGGCCCAATCCCAAACCCTGTTACTGACAAGGCTGGGCCAATCAGCGCTGGTCACAGGCCTCTGGGAATCACATTTTGGAGACAGAAAAACCCAAACAGCTGCATTTTGCCCCCAGAGAAGGGAGTGAGAAGATGTGAGAAACTCTGCAGGCACCAAGGTCGGTGAAGGGGGGAGGAGGAGGCGCTGAGAGAAGATTCCCTGTGGCTGTGGAGAAGACCATGGTGAAGCAGGTGTCCCCCCACAGCCCATGGAGGACAAAGAGACCCCACTTGTAGCCCGTGGAGAGGCACCTGGGCCAGGCAGGAGCCACCATGGAGCAGGGGGAGGAATAGGGAAGAATCTGTGACAGCCCTGGCTGTGAAGGCCCTGGCAGCACCTGCAGCCTGCGGAGAGAGATAAGAGGCAGAGAGAGAGATGGAGGCCCAGGCTGGAGCAGGTTTGCTGGGGGGGGCTTGTGACTGTGTGGGGGACCAGGCTGGGGGCAGCAGTCTGGATATTGGCACCTACTACAAGCTTTTAAATGCTGCTCCCCAAATTTGGAGCCCCTGCAAACCAGCTGTCCTGGGAGGGTCACACTCTGCAGCTCTCTACCACCCTCATCACCCCCTCGCTGGCCTGGACATTGGCATCCCCGCGGCTTCAGTGGACACCGATGGATTGAATCCACTGGGGTCAGCAAACGAGAAGGGATTTGTTTACCTGGACTTCATCTCTGTTTTGAGAAAGGGGGTTTGGGTCTCTTGAGCAGCTGGCAAGTTTGCTTCGTGCTTGGCATGCACGGAGCTGTCCACAGGAGCCACTGCAGTGGGGACAGGCAGAGGACATCCATTTCCCAAACTTCAGATGCCTTCCCGAAATCTCCAGCCTGACACAGTCTGCTCACTAAACCCCTCCACTTAGGATCTTACAGTTGTGTGTTTGGCCATTTGGAGCAGGATACAAAGTTTCTCGGTGGTCAGCAGCGACTTCCAGCACAAGGAAAGCAAAGGGCAGACTCTCAGATGCTCCTGCTGGAAGAAAAGTCATCAAACTTCAACTGGTAGGAGTAAGGTGTAAATAAACCTCCTTGTTGGGGCAGGGACCAGTGCACTTGTATGAAAACGTTTATTCCTCCTTCAAAGACATACTTTGTAGCCAAACTGGGTGGATGCCAGGTTTGGTGATATTTTTTTTCAAGATCTGGAAGAATTCAGAGATCAGAGATTCAGAGGAGATCCAGAAGGATTCTTACCCCTGCCCAGTGAGGGATGCACTATCTCCATCACCACCCAGACAGAAGGAGCTGGTCCTTATCCAGCTCTGCTCCAGCACCTGAAATAAGGAGGTCAGGAGCAAGGGAGCTCAAATCACCACTCGTTATAAATAAGGAAAAAGAAAAACCATTCAGTGCAAATGGGTGATGTGGCTCAAGGTGCTGTGGAGAGCAGGCACCCACCCTCCCAAGCACAGGATCCTGCACCCCAATTTCTTTTTCCTGTGGTTTTGTTGGCTGGATGAAGACCAGGAGATGAGCAGGAAGGCGGAGGAGGAGCCGGTGTGGCAGCGAGATGGCTGCCAGCTGCAGCGCCTGGGTTGTGACTCACCTTCTCCAGTGACACACGTGCTGCCTTCCCGCAGCGCCTGGCTCGAGCTGCTTCAGCTGACACATCCTACCTGGTAAAGCAGGATGTGACTTTGTGCTCTGAAGATCAGTAGGGCCAGAAGGTCCCGTTCCAAAGCGTGGCTTGGCCCATGGGTCAGGCCCCCCACAGGACGGCCGCTTTCCCTCACGCCGTGCCACAGACCCTCCTGTCTTCTGTTCATCCAGCTCCTCAGCACTCCTGGAAAAAAACAGAAACCATTTCTCAGGTGTGAGAAAACTGTGTGTAGTTGCTTTTTTCATACACCTGCAGATGAAACCAGTAACATAAAAGCCCCCCAGTATGCCAGGACTTGGTCTTGAGTGTGGAACATTTCTTGTCACATGAAAACTAAAAAAATAAATAAAATAGTTAAAAATATCAGCTCATACAATGCAGACAAATTTTTGTGAATTGTCAGCTTTGGATTATTAAGAAAAAACCCCAAATTTTCCTAGAGTCTGTCTGACACTGGCTGGTTCACGGGGCTGCCCAGCCCGGGGCTCTCACATGTGACAGTCCCCTGTGACTGAGGTGTCTGACACTGTTTCTGGTTGTTCCAACAGTCGTTTGCACTGACTTGCTCAGCATCCCCCAGCCCCAGCATCTGGCCAGGAGCCCCCTGGCCTGGGGTGGGGGAACACCCCTGGGTGATCCTCATCCCCACTCCCACTTCTCACAACCCTAACCCTCTCCTGACTTACCCGCAGCATTCACAGACACCTTGGGGTGATCCAGATGCCGGTTTGAACCCCTGGTGCCCACACACAAAACAAATAGAATAACTGCCCCAACACACCCCTCCAGTGGTGCATCTCCTGCCTGGGACATGCACAGCACCTTGTTTCTCCTCGGCAGACTCCGCAGGCGCACTCTCAGGTTCTCCCAGCAACACCCTCGTTCTCTCCTGAGGCCTCAGCAAGTTTTGGACAGGTAAGAAATTAAATTGTGTTTTCACCTTGGGCTGGACAGCGAGGACAAGCAGCAGCACCCTCAGAGCCAGCCCCGCTCTGCCCAGGGCTCTCCCTCGTCCTGTCGCATGGGACAAGGGTGTTGCTGCATCCCCTGGCAGGGACATGGCCAGTGCAGCCCTGCCGGGCGGTGAACGCAGCGGTGACAGCGCCATCACCCCTGCACAAAGCCTGGGAACCACAGGGACTTCTCTCACCTCGGCTTGAGCTCAGCCATGTGGGTGCCATGGATTGTCCTCCCGGGAGCGGCGGCGTGGCTGGAGCACAGGGGGAGCAGCGGCCCTGTGCTCCCGGCTTTGGTTTAGCCCTCCAGAACGAGAGCGTTTGCCCTGATATCCGCCCTCAGTTTGGGGTTATGTTTTCAGGTGCCCTGGCAAGAGAAGCAGACAATGTACCCAGGGCAAGACCTGGGCTCTCAGAGCAGGATGAGCTCCGAGGTGTGAAAGTGGGCTGTGCTGGCACTCCCCCTGCATGGGAGGAGGTGACATCTGGGAAGCTGGTGTCCTGCCCGTAGGACAACCTCTCGAAGCCAGTCATCGATGAGGAGACCACAGTAAAGCTAAGAGCAGACTTGCTTTGCACACAGCACCCCCTGGGCACGTCCACCCACCTGAGCAACAGTGAGGGACTACAAGCGCCTCCGTTCCCAGAGAACCACAGCAAATCACAGCATGGTCCTCATTCCCAGCACCAGTCCCCATTCCCAGCACCAGTCCTCATTCCCAGCACCAGTCCCCATTCCCAGCACCAGTCCCCATTCCCAGCACCAGTCCCCATTCGCAGCACCGNCCCATTCCCAGCACCACTCCTCATTCCCAGCACCGGTCCTCATTCCCAGCACCGGTCCCCATTCCCAGCACCGGTCCCCATTCCCAGCAATGGTCCCCATTCCCAGCACCCAACAGCAAGGGATTAAACCACCCCCTGGTTTTGCACGTTACAGGGAAAGCTCTGGCCCTTTCATTTGGTTAATTGGAAGTTACTTCCAGGTTGTGTTTTTGCCACATATTACAACCACGCAGACTTTGGGAAGGGTTAGTGCCCTGGATCCCCCCAACCCTGACCCCGCCACCCCAGCTGCCGGATTTCACAGCCCTGGCATGGGAGCCTGTTCCGGAGCCCCCAGCTCCAGCAATGCAGAGACCTTCTGTGCAGAGGAGGCTCAGGAGTCACAGTCCTGGCCGAGGCTCAGGTGTACTGTTACCCAGCTGTGGCTGCCCTTAGATCTCCTTGGTAGCTGGTGCCGTGGGTGACACGGGACAGGGACACTGCCCAAACCACATCGGGGCAGCACACGTCAGGGGCTGTGGCAATGCCATGAGAGGATCTTCATCTCACAGCAAGGAAAAGGGCAGGAAAATAATTTTAATTTAATTTAAATTAATCTCATCTAAGGTCCCAGCAGCAGAGCCTGTCCCAGCACCATCTCCACTCACTCCCACACATCCTGAACCCAGGTCAGTGTGGCGCAAGGCAGCGCCACGAGGAAGAGTCAGGGCACGTCTGTGTGACGAAGCAGGGACAGTGACGGCAGAAAGCGCAGCACGGAGGCACACAGCCCGTCCCCTGCCACCCATGACACAGGCTTAACACACCCTCCTCCCTTCCCTCCCCACCCTCCTGAAATATGCTCCTGGCTCCCAAGCGCCTCTGGACCAAAGGCAGCCGGTTTCAGCTTATAGCAAACGCCTGTGACGCTGGCGGGAAGTCCCCGTGCTCTCTCTGCATGCGGAGCGTGTCCCTTCACCTGCCGCGTTCCGCAGGCTCTGAGTCAGGGGGAGCTTCCCGGGGACAGAGGCTTTGCTGAATGAAATCCAGTCCCAGGAACACGGGATGGTCCCTCTGCCCACTGCCTGTCACTTACTTATCTTCTTCTTGAATTCTTTTTTCTTTTTTTCCCACCTGCCTGAGCCTCGCAGGAGCTGGGGTGGGACTGGGGCAGCATCCTTACCTGTGGGTACGGAGGAGCCCGTCTGGGAGGCACCCATGGCCAGTTGCTATTACCCTTGTCCTGTGATTTACAGTGCCAATATCCTCCCACAGGTGCTCTTTTGGGTGTTATTCCAGGGCAACATGAGCTGCTGACAGCCCTGCCCGGAGAGCTTGGAAGGCATTAGTGATCAAATCCTTCCATGGGACTGGGCAGGCTCCGGGGCTGGTGGCATGGCTACCTGCTGGGCACCCCCAGCCTCCCACCTGGTCCCAACACAGTTTTCCCTCTGTGTCTCCACTGGAAAATATCTGTTGGGAGAGGAATTCACTACATCACACGGTGACCATATGTAAAGTGTCACCTTCGAACAATGGCTGAGTCTTGGTAGAGGTGTCAGCCCAGGGGTGATGGTCTGGGGCTGCATCTGGTGCACCCCTGGGTCTTTGGGGCAGCCTCTCATGATGTCCATAGCTCTTGGGGAAGTGCTGGTCATAAGAGCTGTGATATCACCTTTCCAGGGGATTTTTAAACACACAATTACTTTTGCTTCGATCTGGTGAAGATGGCGTCACCCTCAATTAATTCTTGCGCCGTTGCACAATGTGGAGGTATCTCTGGCTCACTGGCGCCGGGTTTTCCCTCTTCCACTTCCCCTCCTCCTCATCCTCGAAGGAAAACTGGCAGAGCGAGTCCTCTGGGGCTGAAACTGTCCCACCGCCCTGGTAAGGTCACCATTAGCGCTAATGACCAGCTTTGTCCCTGCCTGGCTGCTGTGCAGACGCCAGACACAGGCCTGTGAGCGAAGGCCATGCCCACACACCCAGGAGCGGGTGAGGCAGCCGCCTCTCCACCCGAGCTTCTAGCACACACCCAGAGACGTGCTCCTCAGCTCCCTGCGGTTGTGTGCCCTTCGTGTTCCGTGGGAATACAGTGCCTGGCCCCAGCAGAACCCCGTGGGTTTGTATCTCAGAATGTCTCCACCCATGGTATTGGACCTCACCTTGCCCACGCCGCTCAGTCCCAATGAGCTCCCAAGTCGTGAGTTGCTCCAAAACACTTTTATTGAGGATCGCTGTCCTCGGCTCCTGCCCTAGTGTTCTGCACTAAACCAGAAAAACAGTGGTGGTTTTGTCATGTTTTTCTTAATTAGTGTGAATATTCTTCTCTCTTGTGCTCCAGAAGTTGCTTTTTCCCACACAATTAAAAACAGATCACAGGAACTCGAGTCCCATCCAAGAGCTCACACCACGAAGACCCACGCCTGCTTCTGTCCGGCTCGGTCCGTTCGTGCGGTGCATGAACTGTTCAGACTGCCCAACTGCAAGCACAGAGAGACTCTTTACTCAAAGAAATGAGGATTTTTACCCCTTCTTTTCCCCTTTTTAGTTTTTTTTTTATCCTTTCTTGATTCAGAAACTCGCCTGACTCTGCAGCTGTACTTTGGAAAGTGCCATGTAAAATTGTATTGTCCCAGTCAGCAAATCTCTTTCCCTGTGTATATTTAGACTGAGACATGCTGATTTTTTGCTTTGGTGTCACAAACAAATCTCTGCTGCCTTCTTTCATCTCCTGATTAGAGGGAGAGCAAAACCAAGCCAGGTTTAGTCCCACCTTGTTCTCGGTGACACCTTCATGAGCTCGCTGAGGTTGGTGGTTACACAATGCAGAGGATGGGATATAATTTGACCCACAAATCCTTTGTTGTAGGTCGTGATGTGAAGGTGGAAAGAATTCAGCTCAGCTGTCAGCTGTCAAACCCAGTGCCCAGGTTTGACACATCAAAGTTTCACCCCCAGACTCTGAGCAGCAGCAGCTTGATGGGGAGGGGGACCTGCTGCTCTTGCTTTATGGTTTTAAATGCTACAAAACAAGTTTGGACCTCATGAGAAGCATTCTTTGAAGCATTTTTGAATGAATGAAACACCGTTTCATTCATTCAAAAATGCTGATATCGATGTGCTGTGGAGCAGGTGTGTTGTCAGTGAGAAAGGACTTTGTGACATTTACATTTGTTAATCTTCCATTTCTTAATGGTTTGGCAAAGGTTTAAACAGGTAATGGAGAAAAATGCTTAGGCTGAAGCTAGTGTCCGTTTTCATCGCCATCACGAAGTCACTAGTGCTGTGCTGTTACATCAGATTGCTGCTTATGACATTTTTGCTTCCAATTTCCAATGCCTACAAAAGCATTTGGTCCCTGCTGTGTCATCAGATGGCAGCCTGTGTGCCCTTGGTGCCCTCAAAGCACCCAAGCTCTTTGTGTGGCCAAGCCTCTAGTCCCACCTGATGCTCCCAGCAGATGAAGCCCACAGATGCTTGGCACCTCTCCGCAGCAGTGGTAGCGGAGGATGGCGGTGAGCCACAGTTTGCCAGTAGGATGCAGACCCTGAAGGTTGAAAGAGCTGCTCATCATGAAGGGCAGTGCTGGAAATGCTGCCACCTCATCCAGGTGTTTCCTGAGAAGCGTGGCACATCTCCTTTCCAGACTCTTTCTGTCTTCCTCTAGCTAGGACCATGTATTTGTTTTCCCAATGCTGTGCCTGCTGACACTTGGTAGCTCATCCCAGTAGGTCCATGGTGAGGTAGCTGAAGTAACAACGGATGGAGAAAGAGGTACTCTGCTTAGAAGCACGGACACTAAGGCTTCACCAAGCAAAGCCAGCAAGGTAAGCTCTGAGGCACATGGCCAGACAGAACAGGGTTTACTAAATCAAACTGTTTAGTAACTAAGTGCTAGAGTGTGCAGAATCAGCACGTGACTGTATTGCAACGCTTTCCTCATGGAGAGCAGTTTGCAGAAGCTGATGTTTCTCATGGGTTCTGCCTGCGCTGCTGAACACGTCAGGGAAAGACCACCAGGAGAAAAACGAAACAAGAGTTTGGTAATTCTAAAACCATTCTGCTCACTAGCTTCTGTCTGTTCCCTGGTTTATGAGGAAATGGGCAAAAATG
Organism: Heliornis fulica; assembly: GCA_013399135.1. Taxonomy (NCBI): domain Eukaryota; kingdom Metazoa; phylum Chordata; class Aves; order Gruiformes; family Heliornithidae; genus Heliornis; species Heliornis fulica. Next base: position 128,583 of record VXBZ01003786.1, read on the forward strand.
AAACACAGTCGGTGCTTTGCTTTGTTAAGAAAAGTAATTCCCCGAGTCCAGCCGCGGGTCTGTATGGACTGAGCACATGGAGGATGCCTGGTCCCAGGTGCTGAAGCTTCCTCCCGCTATGCCATGGGCCATGCAAAGGCTCAGCCAGGGAGGCTTCTATTTTCCTCAAGTACTGACATGTGCTGTGACTTCTCTGGGGCTTCCAACCACCACTTGGGATGCACCAGGCAATACCCGGCTCTGCCACCAAGAAGAAACCCGGTCAGAGGTGTGTTAGCAGCCTGCAGCACTCAGCTGCAAAACCAACCAAAGGATGGAGCGTTCCCCTTCACAAATCCAAATCTAAGCGATCCTGTGACGCTGGCCTAGGCCTGCACGACACACCGGCTCGCTTTGAGCTCGCCCTTCTTCCCGCCAAGCACCCAGTCCTCGGACGCTGCACCGGGACAGGGCCCAGCTTCCTCTCGGCTAAATCAAAGCCTCTGAAAGACGCTCCCTCGGGCGTGCTCCGCAGCTGGCGCGGGGCCTCTCCCGGGGACGGGCTGCCGGAAGGTTCTGCCCTCCCTCTGGGCCGGGTACACAGGCGGGAAGCCCGAGCGAAGCCGGCCCGTGGAGGACACTGGGGTGCAATGCGGGGTAAAGGCGCCCGTTTCCATGCGTCGATTCCATAAGCACGTCAGGAAGGGGGAAGGCAGAAGCGCGGCGGGAAGGCGAGGCCGTTCCCAGTCCGTTCTCCCGCTCCCCCCTCGCCGGTGCCCTGCAGCGCCCCCGCCGTGCCCTCTCCCA
>VXBZ01003786.1:129853-250146 GCA_013399135.1 Heliornis fulica
GGCCCCCCGCCACCCCCCGAGCTGCAGCCCCTTGTTTCCCGCCGGGGCCTCCCCGCACCGCCCCCCCACCCCCAGCCATCCCGGGGGCCGCCCCGGTGGCACTGGAGAGAGGCTGCCGGGGGTGGGGGGCGGATCGAAACTTCCACTGTGAGGATTTGGGGTTCCTTTAGCAGCGGTGCCGCCGGGGCGGTTCTGAGGGCAACTCCCGCCGTCCCGGAGCGCTACCGGTGCTGGAGCTCCGGTCCAACAAATACGGTATTACCTAACTGGACCTAATTGGTGTGTTTGTTATAGCCCCTAATTAACGCTTATGCCGCTAAATTTGCGTTAGTGGAGAGGCGGCCTCATGGAAGCAATAGAAGGAGAAGATTGGGTTTGGAGGTGTTTTTAATTAAAAATCTGCAAACCGTAGATGTCTGTAGCCAAATATTAGGGGGCTGTAATTTTTCTGCCTTTGGGGGTGAATAAAATTAAGTTAGGAGCTGGGAGGGAGAGGGAGAATAATAATCAGGCAATATTTTCTACTTTATTCGTCGTAAATGTAATTTGCTTTCACATACAGAATCAGCATTAAATACTGCAGAATTGGGTGGTAAAATGCAAAAGTTTGCTTTTAGAGCACTCTGAAGGTGAGCTGGGTTCGGTGCAGACATTCAGTGGGAATTTTAGCCAGTAGAGTTTTTGCTAAACTGCCTGATCTAGCAAATACAAACTTTCTTCGAGTGTTGTCTGCTCTCAAGAATCCGAAATTAAAATAAAAAAAGGCAACACCTTCCTGCATACCCCAAAACGTTTTGTGATTCTTTCAATATTTATTTCTGATTACTGAGGCCAGTAGCTTGAAAGCTGTTCTTAGCGAGCCTCCTTTCCTGATCCCTATCGATTTGGTGATCTTGCACTTAGCCGTGGGTGACATCAGAACTGTTTCCGCGTTAGTGGACTGCAGCATTGAGAATAAAGGCTGGGGGCAGCTGTGTGGGTATCTGTTACAGAACAAATCGCCTACAGAAAAGATGTCTGCTCCATTTCCGAGGTGTACAGGGAGATCTGGTGGCTTTTTTTCCTACCTGGAACAGAGGTTACAAATACATCTCAGCCTGGGGTTATGTCAGGCGCTAAAAAAGCATTTGAGGCTGGAAGGTATGTTTGCCTCGTTCAACTTTCTCACTTGTGTTTTATAGATGCTCTCCTGATTTAGAAGTCTCTTCTGTTTGGGGACATGTTGTTGGCAGGTAGAAGAACACGTAACTTTTGCCGATTATTAATTTTTTGTGCCCTCTATTTACAGTTGGACCTGGGAAGTGTGCTAATTGATCCAAATAATGATGGGGTTATTAAGATTTGTACTGTGTAGTAGAAGGTTTGGGTAACCAGTCTTTCACAAGAAATTAATAAATAAATGTAATAAGGTGACCAGTTAATTTCGTAGCATCCAGTAGAAAATGACACTAACACATAGTAGGTAGCTAAATTTAATTTCAGCCTTAGTGAAGGCTTGCATGGAAACACCTGGGTTGGAGTGCAAATGTTTGGCTGAAATCATCGCGAGTCATTCCGAAGTGAAGCCATGGCTGGGAGTTTTGCCTTCCTGTGTGCTGTAGAAGATAAGATTCTCCAGAAGATTGGTTTAAGTACACAAAGCAGAAGCCGTATTGACAGTTTTCAGTCAGTGATTTCAGTGTTACTTGCAAACCCTCGTATCGGTTGTTAATGCTGGTGGCAAACATCCCCAGTTTGGGGGAGGGGGGGATGTGGGGGGTGTGGATCTTAGCCCCTCCGACTTAGCACAATCTTTTCTGTGTAAGAATGTCATTGTTCACTAAAAGCAGGATGTTTTATGCCTCTCTTCAATACAGGAGATTGGTTTTGGTGCACGTTGGGTACTCGATCGCTTCCCTCCGATGCCAAGGATGAGTCTATAGTAAACACAGGAGTAAATGTATGATGCAAAGATCCCAAAGAGCAAATACAATATAATTCTGAGTGGCTGATAAATAAGAGATAATATGTCAACATGTTAATTGCACGGAAGTTTCAGAACACGATGTTCTAGCCCTCAACTGTGCCTTCACTGGATAGATCATTTGCATTTATTTAAAGAAAAATCAGTCATGGAAATAATACTGTTCTATTTTTAAAGCTGGAATCTAAGAGAAATATTTTAAGGTTTCAGAGTGACAACTTTCCTTTGCTGTACGGAGTCTTAGTGAGTGCTCCGGAGTCGCTGTGTCTTAGGACAGCTTGAGGCTTTACATGGCTTTTGTACATCATGTCATCTAGCCATTGTAGAGGAATTGATTTAGTTAGATACCATCTACAAATGAAATGTCCTAACTCTGTGGGGAAGATACCTGTAGGAGTGATTTCAGGAGGTATGAGGCCACCAAATTTAACATGTCTTGACTGCAGAAGGTCCAGATTTAGGCTAGCAGGGCTCTGTTGGAGTTGGTTTTAGTTCACATACCTTTGTATACTTATGCTGTCTCTATTAAGTGCTTTGAGCTGGCAACCTATTAGAAAATGAGTAGTAAGGAAGTAATCCAGACCAGATGGAGGACTAGCCAAAATGATTGAAAGGACTCTTTCTTCTCCTGGTTTTGATTTTCTCTGTGCAATTAGATAACTGTAACCTTTTGGCTCTTCTAAAGAATCAAACTCTTTTCTTTCTGAAGATGAAGCACATACAGCAATGCTTTGGGAAATAGGGTTTCTTACCTACAGATGCCGAGTCAGGTATAAAGTCTGTTTTGTTCAGCTGCATCCAGCTCGGGGATGCGTTTGCCTTTGGTACCCTCAGAAAGCCTCGTGGTTTTTATTTCCTCAGAAAGCTTCATGGAATGATGCTTTTGTTTTACCAGCAGACTTTCAAACCAGAGGGTGATTCCTAGTTTGCATTAAAGTGGTTGTAAAAGAATACATAAGTATGACAAACGTGTTTTTTTTTTCATACAGGTTAAAAAGTTACAGGTTTGTGGGGTGAACTGTGTGCAGCGTAAGGTGTGGTCAGTGTGTGTGTGTATATATATATGTGTATGTATATATATATATATGCCAAACTTAAAATCCGTTGCTCCCAGGCTCTTGCACCCACCAGATGCCTTTGGGACATGGTTACTGAAGCAGGAGGCCAATTGTGTATAAATTTTTCGTGCTTACTGGGCTTATTATCATCTGTCTTTCTGCTGTGTCCTTGATGCACATGCTGTTCTCCAAACACAGACCCCCTGCTGCAGAGCTGGCAGTTCAGATTCAGTATAACTGCTCCATGGCAGTACCATGAATGGGCTATGGAAAGACCGTGCCTGGGAATGAAACCGATAAGCTCTTGTTTACATTGAATTGGCATAGTTATCTATATGGAAACTCTTCTTGCTAATATACTACCTTCACTGCCCAGAAAATCTCTGTCTTTTATGAAAGTGTCCAGCATTTAAGTGCCTGTGTAAATAATAAATGAAGGACTCTAATTGAGTATCTTGCCAAAAGCCTTCCAGTTTCTGGTGGCAGAGCTTTGATGTGAGCTGAAGGTCTTCAAAAGGTAACGATCCTGGAGTGAGGTATTTTATGTAGGCATGCTTAGCCAGCAGCAAGTTCTTGTGTAAGTCATGAAGCTGTACCTGAAGTTCCTTGGGTTACTGCAACTGGAGGTGGCTGTACCCCCAACCTATCTAAAGCTTTACAGCATGAGCAAAGAAATCTTAGTTTGGAAATGTTTGGAAACAAAAATACAGCGGAAGGGCCGTAACGTGCTGGCTCTTCCTCCTCTGCCTCAGTTTCTGCAAGCCAAGCAGGCAGTTATGTTTTTGTGAATTCTTTTCCACCTGTTCTTGCAGGATTCCCTTCAAATAGTTTACTTTTGTAGCAATACAGATGGACTGGGCAATGATCATCTTTGCATCTGAAACAAGGGAAGTGCTGTTCTGTCTGAAATGTGACTGCTTTTTAATCAAAGGGTGGGAGTAGTTGGGGGGTGAGACAGTTGTAAGCCTGTGTGTAAACTAGTTGTGCTTTCTTCAGTAGGATAACAATCCATTTGCTTTGCAGTTATTTTTTTTTTAATCTCCAGTAGCTAAATTAGAGTTGAGAGCTGCATGTCAGACCTTGAAGCACAGAGTTGATGGCACTCTGGATACTTTCTTACATGGTAGGGGGGAAAGGAAATGGTCTGAGAGCTATCTAAAGAGATGGTGGTTAGGTGACTGTTACAAAGTCACAGACAAACCTTTTGGAGCAGGGGATTAAGATCTGGGCTGTTGCACAGACTGTCAGAGTGACAGTCGCATTTCAGAGAGTGCCTGTGAGAGGAAGGATGCAAATATGAAGAGAATAGATTGCTGTGACTTCGGCAGTGGTGCAGAAAATGGGAAGGAAGAGCTTAAGAAAATGAAATAGAGCGAAGCAGCTGAATTCAGAGCCAGCAGAGTGCTGATGAAGTGGGGGAAGTGGACAAAGAAGTGTGGAAAGCTGTATCTTTTGGGAAGGGCTAGATGAAACAATAGGCTCAGTGGGGAAACCGGGTGGTTGAGGGAAGGAGGAGAATACAAAGATGCAGAAGAGAGGTCACAAAGAAAAAAGTTCCCCGAAGTTTGTGACCATTGCAGCAGCAGCCAGAAGTGGATACAGGGGACAGAAAACTGCCAATGTTCCTTTGTAGGGAAAGTCTGCAACTAGGTTGCATTTAGGTCTTTATGAGTTACAGATTCTTAGGGAGACTAAGCACTCCTGTTTCACCAAAGGCTTTTTAAATCTCCTTTGAGATTCTCGGATTTTTTTTTTTTTGCCTCACAATGCAGTTAAATTTTTCCAGCATTACTAAATTTTTCAACCTTTGCCACGATGCTGAGCAAGCAAGATGTAGCAGAGAAAGTTCCTTCGCTGCCTGCAACATGTGTGTGAGCACCTGTGTGTGTGAGCACCGCTGCCTTGGGACCAGGAGGTCCCCAGTTGTGCCTGTAAATCCAGTGTCCAGGTGTTGACATGGAATGAGCTCACAGCTCTGCAGGCACGCGGTCTGCGCGCCAGCTGTCCTCTCTGAAGTGCTATTGGGTTGCTGCCTTAAAAAAGTTGTACAGGACACAAAGGCCATTTCTGCATTTCAGTCTGTGCTGACTGCATCCCTCTGGCTGAGTTGTTGGATGTTGCTAAAAATTTGGGTCACCTACAAACATTGCAGCAGCATCTTGGCAAAACAAACTGCCTTGGTACAGGCTGTGCCCTTAGAGAGACTTGGGAGCGTTCCTTGAAGGATGGATGTACCTTTTCATTTCATGTATGTTTTCTAAAACACCTCCACTCCTCGTACAATCAACTTGATGTATGGCTTTTGATGTGTTACCTTTTATTGCTGGGGAGTTTAGAGGTCACTGTTGCTTTGGCATTTTCAGTTTCATCTTCCTGTGCTGCTTCGAGTGCTTGTGCAGCAGCGTGCAAAGTGAGATTGCTGATGGGTTTAAAATGAAATGGATGTTGCAGCAAATGTGCCAATGCAACAAGAATGATGTGTGGGAGGGAATAAGAGACCGTGGTTATGAGGACTGCTCTGTTACAAGTAATTTCTATTATTTTTTTGTTGTTGTGAGGGAGAAAATAAATTGAAGGGAAATGAGGATATTTACAGAGTTCTTTAATGCTGATTAATAACAATACTTATTTTTCTCTGGCAGTGTTGTCTTTATACTAATGCGCTGGTTATGTTGTTATATAATCTGATTTCTCGCTTTGGTTTTCATAGTATTGATAGTACTTCATTATTCACAGAAAATCCACTTTTTCTGGAAAATCCCTTCCTTTCCCAGTTTATTGCTGTATTTATGAGCTCAGTGATGTGACATCCATTTGCCCGTACTACTTCCACACATGAGTAGAGAACAACTGAGACCAGATAATGCAAGAATAACTTGGTGCCATTTGTATTTTAAGAACAAAAAAGTGCTGACTCTTTTTGGAAACTTAATTTGCTTCCATGCAGGCTAAATTAACAATGGGGGCGTGTGAAGGCGCATTGTTGCTTCCTTGCTTTGTTAATCCAGGTCACTTTGGGACTTACATCCTTGGACCCCAGGAAACTAATGGTTTTATTGGGGAACCATCCAGCTATTTTTTTTTTTTTTGTGCTGATTCAAAGCATAGGTAGGTACCAGCTCACTAGGAATAGGGACTGATGTGCTTTCTGGGTGAGTGGTAAAAAAAAGCTTTTGGGGTCAACTTTTAGCTGTGGCAATACTACAAGACTTTGGCTTCACTGGCAAGCAGGAAGAACGCAGCTATATATGCAGTGTTACAAGTTGTTGGCTGCTTTGAGTTTCATGTTGTTGAGAAGTTTTGGTACAAAAAATGCTGTGACTACTCGTGTTGTTTGCCTCTCCTGAGGTGTATGTTCATGTCTCAGGATGCCTCGTACGATGACACCTCGTTCACATCCTCCATCCTTTCCAGTCACACTGGTATAAATATTCAGACAAAAATGCATACAGCTTCTTGAAAATTACACTGTTTCCTTTACAGCTAGTGTTTGATAGAGACCCTTTTTGGGCAGTGAAGGAGTAGCCAGGGAAACTTGATATTCAGGCTGTCTCCATCACGAGACAAAAATCAGACCTGTAGCGCTTGGTGAATACTTTTAAGGAATGCCTTCGTGGCAAAGTGCCTTTCCTTCCAGCACCCCGCTGGCTCTGGTGTGACTTAGCAAATCAGTACATTTATATAATTTTGATAGCTGGCTTCTTACTGAGCTATATTGTACTCTTAAAATTCTGAGTCATATGCCTTGACATCTTATCGCTTTACTTGGCAGCCTTAAAAATTGTAGATTGGACAGGCTTACAGTGCTGCTTTGTCCTTGAAATGTCGCCTTATAATCGACTATTGCTTTACCAGTGGGAGAAAAGCAGAAAATCACCCTGCAATGAAGATGCTCCTTTCTTTGGGTAGCTCTGGGCAGCCAGGGACATGACTGAGCTCATCAAGACAGCTTCTTGGTACAGCTATGACCAGCGGCAGTTTTCTCCCACCCTTCTCCAAGCTGCTGGTACTTTGAAATGTTGGACTGGGCTGTGGAGACTGTAGGATGGCTGGTTCAGCTCTCCGGGGGGCTTGGAGAGCAGAGGAAAGGGTGAGTCAGTGGTGACATGTTCTTCTGTGGATGCTGCAGCTTTATTTTCTGGAAGTTGTTACTGTTAGGGGAAATCTTGTAGGCCATGTCTCAAACCTTTTGGAGATGTTACCAGAGAGGCTACAGTCCAGTCTGTAGGGTGTGCTTTTTGTTATACACATACTATGGGCTTTTGGCAGGCTCCATCTTCTCTTAGGTATCAGCATTACTTGTCACTTAACCTCTAAGCCCGGTGCTGGAAGCACTGGATGAAGGTCTTTCATTATCTTACTCAGTAAATGGCGACTTTCTTGTCTCAGGAGTCACTTGCTGTGGCTTAATCTCTTGTAGATGGTTTTCCAGAGACCGGGCGACACTGGGAATTCACTGCATTCAGTACTGTCATTCAGATCACAAGTGTCTTGAAGAGTTCATCTTTGTGCAGCAGATCCGTGTGGCAAGTCAGACCGTTTTGAGCCTGGCAACAGGGAAATGGTCATTGCAAGTAACTGCTTTAGAGCATGTGTGTAGCTGCTGAGGGGACCTCTTACTGGACTGTTTTGCCAACCTGTGTGTTACTGTTCTGCAGGTCACGGAGCAGCCTTGTGAGGCCGAAGCATTAGTGTTTGCTTTGTTAGTTGCATTGTAGTTTCTTCTCATCTCCCCTTTGTCTCTGCAAAGGGAGCTGTAGCCTCAAAACACTTGGTGTGTGTTGGGTGATTCAGGGCAGGGGAAGGAGCAGTTTCTTGTCTGTAAATCTGTTTCTTTGTCTTAGATCCACCAATCCGATGACCCCACTAGTAGTCGTTACTGGACTGGTAAGGTGCCTAGGCTGCCTTGTCTCTAACGGCATTAGCAGTACGTAATTGGGATTTCGTTCAAGAAAGAAGTAGGTACACCAAGCTGAAGATGATTGGCTGCTCTCTTTTAACAGACAAGTCTGAGAAGGAAAACCCATTCGAATCCCCTTTCATTCTGGATTGGTGGATCTGAAGCCCAGAAACAAAGTTTCAGGTAAGAAGTCACCCTGTACTATATCTTGCTGCTTCTGCTTAGATGAGTTTGTCTGCAAATTCAGTATCTTGCTTTAACTGCTTGCAGTGTTCCAACACACCCAGTTAGCTGCCAGCTTGGAGGAAGAGAAGGCATGTCCAGTGAATACATGTGCAGTTTATTAGGAAGTCACAGGTCTTTGGGAAACGAACCTAGGAGCATTCGGTGAGCTTGCCTTCCGCAGAGCTGGGAGGCGGTGTGTGCAGGTGCAGGGCACTGAACAGAAGGCTTAAACCCTGCTTCTCAGAGGAGAAAGCAGGTTCACCAATGACTTACTGAACTCCTCAGCTGAGTTCAGGGAAAGAATAGTTGTATGCTCCAATTTCTAGCCATGTTCCCTGGTAAGTTCCTCAGAGATGCAGAGAACTTGTCTGGTGGTTGGTGGTACAGGTTCCAGTACCTTTATCCTGGTGAAACACCCTTTGAAATCCAGTTATGGGCAGCGCTTGGGAGTCAGCCTTTTCAATCCTTCACGAGATTTCAGGGTTCTGTTCGTAGCTGTTCTCAGAGCAGAGCTGAGCCAGTTGTAAGGCATGGTTCTGGAGAGGAGTTTGAACATTACAGCAGGCTTATGTCAGACCAGAGGGGTATGGCTGTATTGTGGCCCTGTATGGCTGTAGTTTGAGTTGCATTCATCAGGGATTTTGAAGTTCCTGTTAAAAGCTCCAGTGTGCTATCTTAAAGACAGGTTTGGAAGGTATTTGTGTGCTTTAGGAAGGAAAGCTGATTCCCTGGCTGATAGGAACGTAAAGTTACATGAGTTAAGGATCTGGTGTGGATGGGTAACCTGCACGTCTCCTAGTGCCCAGCCTTATCCTAAGTTAGTGCTTTAATCAACCTGGCAACTTCTTTCTCAAGTTAGGATGAAGCAGTATGCCTTAATCCCTTTTGGTATTAACAGCAATAACACTAAGCTGCTGCGTGTTCTTTATTGTAGACAGCTATTAAGGCAAACGTTAAGGCCTCGTGATTTAATCTACTGCAGAAGAAACTTGTAGGTGCTGTTGATCTCATGTGTTTTAGCTGTGCATTTGTTTTGCTGGTGTGGTATTTTATGCAAAAGTCATACTCCAATTTGATAAATACGTATATAATGAATTACTTGTGCACAATGTACTATTGTTTCCTGGCTTGATTTTTTTGAGTACTTGAATTTTATTTGGTTAGGGTGGAGAAGTCTTGAGCATGCTTTTTAGTGTAATTCTTTAAAAAAAAAAAGTCTGAGGAAAAATCGAGGGCAAATACTCATTAACCTTAGTCTGACACATCTCTTGCAGTCTAGTGTAATATCAAGTTGAGTTTGTCCCACGCAGCAGCCAGTCTCACCTTGGAGTTAACATCTTCCTGTGGAGTATTTGCTGTTCAGGGTGTGCCTTTTTCTGAAATGAGGGAACGGCGAGGCAGAAGTGAACTTGGCATCTTTAATGATGAAAACTGAAAAGAGGAAATAATTTAAAATATACTGAGGGGTGGAGAAAAAGAGGAAGCCTAAATGTGTACTCCTGCTGAGTAAGATTCCAGACATTATTTAATCTTGCTTAACTTTTTGAAAGATGGATGAGCCCTGCCAAAGGCAGTAGCAAAGCTAAGTTGAACTTAGCACAAGTGTATGCAGGTTGGAGGCTTCCCTGGGTTTTGAATCTCACATTTCAAAAGTAGAGTGTGAATCAGCTGTCAGAGCTGCGTAAGTACTCTGCAGCAGCACCTGAGGTACAAACCCCGAATGTGAAGCTAGCAGCTACTATGTGCTGAGCCCGGGCTGCCTGTGCATTTAGGCTCATCAACTTGAAGTGCCCACTGCCTTGTCTAATGTTTAATACAACTTCTGGATTTCATCCTTAAAAACGTAATGCAACAAAGAGTCTAAGACAACTTTGAACATCTTAGAGACGTTTTAGCCGTGTTTTTCTAAGTGCCTAACTTACCTCAAGTTTCTGCTATTTCAGTTGGCAGTGCTAGCCCTTTCTTCAGTGTTTCTCTTCCCGCCCCTGCCCCCACCATGATTTACTGTGAGCAGGTGTGCTGCTCTCCATAGATGTCTGTAACACCTCTGTTCCTGCTGTGTAAGAGCATAGCAAAGTCATTTTTCTTTTTAAAATGGCCATTTTTATGTATCACAGGGTTTGTGTTAAGGAATATCACACTTTGTGGATTTTGTAACTGGGGGAATTGGGGTGTATGTACATGAAGGAAGCAAGAGTTAATCAAAGTACTGTGTATTTTGGAAAGTTTGAGTGATTTTGGTTAACGTTCAGAGTGACTTAAGTAAATGTATTGGGATTTTCTTCCTAGTCTTTTGTATCTTCCTGAAAACAAGATGCTGCATCTCATGAGACTTACCCTGATGAATAAATTATAATGGGATAAGATTGTTGTTATATTCAAAGAAAACATTTAATCTTTTCTCCACTGAACCCATATTCCTTTTGTAGCATCCGTTTTGTCGTAGCAAAGGCATACTTTGATCTTCAGGAGCAGAGTGGGACTGCGTTACCGATCACCCTTCCGTGAATTCATTGTCCTATCTGTAGAAGAACGGTGTGGTAATGAGGAGACTTTATCTGATATGTTATTTTCCCTTTGTCTTGCTATAAACTTCCTGATTCTTCACTTAGTGTTTTTTCCCCAAATGCAAGAAGCTTATGTGCAGATCTTGAATGGCTGATGGAAGGTTGTAATGTGGAGCGAGTTTTATTTTGAATCCAATCATTTAGACAAATAGATTTTTTTATTTTTTTCCCCCCTCCTTACTGGCATTGTGACTCAGCAATTGGTTACCTATTTCTTTTAGAATGATCTGATAACAATACAAGAATAAACAAAACATTTTGCAGTGTAAAATGAGTCTGGCACTCTGAGGATACGTATTTTTGAGAATTCACTGTTGCATCTGTAGTTCATTAAAGGACAGAAATGCATCAATAAACTGCATCTAAGTTAGCATTCTTGCCCTGAGAACATAGCTGTTCTTAAAGCAGAATACCTGAGCATGTATGTAAAGCTCCATGGATTTTGGAAATCCATTGTACAAACATTGTACTCAAACAGCCTTCCAAATCACACGCTCAAGACTGGATGTGAGATTGCATTTTGGCCACGTAAAGGTAGTGGAGTGATGGCACCGATTCCAACAAGCTTGTACAGAGCATGTGAATACACTGCATCTCTCAAGGGACAACTTGGTTTTGAAATGGAAATAAGAAGAGTGCAAAGTCCTGCTATTGGTCTGGTGTAAATGGTTTCTTTGTTTTCGAGTACCTCAGCAATGATGTTAAATGTCACACCAAAATCTGCCACACAGTGAATGAGTTACCGTGCCAAGCCAGGCTGTCACTTGTGGAACACGTGTATTTGTGTTACATGCATGCCCCCACGCTGTGTTTCTGATGAAGTACTCACATTGAAGAGTATTACTCTTTGACATTCTTACTTTTCCACCTCTTTCAAATATTCAGCCTACTTGTTCCGATACCTAGTTGGTTCAACATTGTTCTGCTTGTTGCGATTTTGAACAAATCACTTGCGGTAAAACTACCAGGTAAGATCTGGATGATATCACAGCTAGCGAAAGGGCAGGGAGTTTTGAGAAGCTGGCAAGTGTAAAATAATACTGAAGGCCTTCAAACAGTGTTACTGCTTTGTAATTTTTTATGTGCTACTGTGGTTAATGCTGATTTTTGAGAAACAGATCTGAGCTTGATACTTAATTTGACATGGGAGCATCTAGCTTTCATCAACAGTCGTACTGTCCTTAAGTCCTTGCTTTTCAGATGTGTCCCTTTGGGCAGCATTAAACCTGTGCTACAAAGAACCTTGTCTGTCATTCCCAGCCCTAAGGAGGGTTTAAGTAACAGCAGTTACCCCATGAGTTTATCACTACTGAGTGTTAGTGGAAATAAACAGGGATCATTTCTGTTGGTTCAGGCCTTAATTAAGGCAAGCTAAACAGTAAATTACCAGTGTTGAATAGGAGCAGGTTTGTTGTCACAAGAAAATTGGAAAAATATTTCAGGTATTTGTGGACTTGAGTGATAGGTTGTTACGCTGAATTTAATTTTCTAATAAATTGCATAAGGAAAAAGATATTGCAGGAGAAGTGAATTAAATACAGTTAGACTGCCTCCTTAGGAGGGTAAAGAAAAAAAAAAGTAAATTAGCTCCTTTATTTGTCTTACTGTATATTTCTATGAAATTCAAAAACACCTCCCCTTGCTGGTCTGCATTGGGCTCTGTCTAGGAACTGATTTTCAAATACAAGGATATTTGTGCCTTAAAGACAATGTCCCAAACTATAAATGTGCCAGTCAAATTTGATTCCTTAAATTATCTTGTATAAACAAAATGGATAAGGCAACATTTCCCAGGTCATAATTTCAAAACTTTATAAAACTTAGGGCCGTAACGCTTCATAATGTAAAGAGTGCCATTCTTACGGCTCTGCAGCATTTGCTTCTCTTGACATTAGGGTGTCTCAGTTCTGTCAGGAAGGCGGGCTGTGGTCCGTATTCATTCCTCCAGCAGTTTAGTGGCCTTTATGGGCTAAAGGGCTGACAGGCTTTTTCTTTTGAAGAGGTGAGAAAGTGTGAGGATTTCTGCACCGAAATGAGAAGTTCCGGGATGCTCCGCAGTGCTTTAGCAGCACTGTGTGCCTGTGAGAGGCCCACAGTCACTGGAGACTTGGGATTGTTCAGGGGCTGTTAGGTTGGTTTGTTGTAGGGGTTTTTTTTGTGCCTGTGCCCTAAAAGTTCCTACTTAGGGTGCTGATTCTTTGGGAGAGCACTGCTGTGTGCTTTACTATTAATATAAGAAGTTCTTAGCGCCTGACACTTAGAGATATTGAAGCATATTCCCTTCTTACTGATACTGCTGAGAAATTGAAGGAGCCCATTCACATGGGCTCCTTCAATTTGACATTGAAGCTTCAAACCGAAAGCTAATTCCTGAAGCTAGACTGCCAAAGCATTGCTTTGTATATAGAATTAAAATAATTACACAATAATTACACAATAATAGAATGATGTATTAATCTTTCCAAGCATGAAACATCTAAGAGATCAGAATGAGGGTTTCTCTATTTGTCTTTATTCTTTCAGTGTCAATCACTCCTAGCCACGAAGCTGTAAAGCCCTTCTATCCTCAGCTTGCCTTTCCCCTGCAAGTAGTGCATTCAGACTTGCACTCACCTATCTTAATGTGAGTCAGTTAAAGCTCTGTGTTGCAAATCAGCTTCTTCCTTAAAGTTGGAATTTTGCTTGGCCTTAGCTTGGGCTGCCTGATTCTTTTGTCTGCCCGTGGGATTGATGCTGGTTTATATATGTGTTTAATAGTGCACCCGTTGGCCAGTGTCATTTTCCCGTTCCCAAAGTTTTATTAAATAGCACTGCAGCTCCCTGGAATCATGACAACAAGCAAATGGAAAGCAAAGGCTCAAGTTCAGGCTCTTGTTATGCAAAAAAATTAAATTTTTAGTGCGCTATTATGCTTTTATTTATGACAGCTCCTATGCAAGCAGGGCCAAGAACTAACATGTCAATGAAGCACACAAATATTTGCACATTCTGGTTATAGTGTGAAGTGGAATGCTGTATTTAATGTGTAGTATTGGGCAATATCATTGCTACAGCTGAGTGCCCAGTGATTTCTGTAAATCCTTTTATTCAGGGTTTCGTAATGCTGTGGAAAGGTTTCTTTGTGCGGCTTAAACTTGGCATGGAGATGGCCTCTGTGTCTAATGTATTTTGAAATACAGCAAAAAATTCTTCTCAAGTTGTTCTTAAGTTCTTATTATTCATCTGATTTAGCTAGAGCAGGTCCTAAAAGAAAACATGGTCTAATAACCTAAACCAGTGATTTCAGCATATAATTTGTGCACTCCTCTAGGTCTAGATGCATTTTACAGATAATGTGTAGTTCTGGAAATCTTACCTGAAAACCTCAGGAGAGAACTTTGGTGCCTTTAATCAATGACTTTACTAAGCAATGTGTTCAGTACTGAAATTTTTAGCAAGCATGTATTTTTAAAAATAATTTGGGTTTTAAAAATACCTGCAGCAAAGCACTGGATTTCCATGGTTCAGTGTGGTGGCAACAACGTTCAGGTATTGTGCCAGATAAGATTAAATAATAAAAGAGATTAGAGAAGAAGTTTCTTGAATTCTACACATTTGTTTAAAGCAGAGCTGTAAACAGTCATAAACATCCTGCATCTTCAATGTCACGGTCACTGGGTGTGAACAGTATGCTCTGTCTGTCTTAAAAAATATAAAAATGGAGGGGATTTTTGTGCCTTGTTGAAATTGAGGTAGTTTCCCTAATGTCACTGTTGACTATCTTGGAACAATTCTGGGAACAAAATTTCAGGTGTTTGTGTGAGGACATGTCCAAGTGAGTTATTGCAATGTAATTGTAGATGTACTCGGTTAATTACTTGATAGCTAAATTTTTAAAATCACATTAAATGTTAATAAGACACTTTTAGTGATAGAAACCTATGATTTATTTTGCTTTTGAAGGAAGAATAATAGAATATAGCAGGAATATGTTTATTTTTACCTGCGTATTGCTTAAGTGCATAGTGCTGAACAGCCATATGGAACAGCCTTCTTGCTGGTAAGAGAAGGGGATCCCTGTGTGTTTTGGTGCTGCTAGGGTCATTCTTCTCTTGGTTTTGCTTTAATTTATGTTCTTGTCATGGAGATGAAAATATTAGGCATTTTAAATATGCATATATATATATATTCAGAAGATTAAAAACAAAGGTGTTAAGCTTTTACTTCTCAGTTGCTCTGGGCTCCCTCCTTCTCCTCATTACTGGCACAATAATCACTTTCCCTGAGTCTTCACCTCCAGTTATTCCCCTTTCAACTTTTCTTTTAAAGATTTGCCCTTTGTTATATCTAAATTAGAAGCCTGTGTTAAAAATACTAAAAGCTAAGCCTGTGCCAGATTTCAGAGCTGGGTTTGTGCACCGCTCGATAGCGAGGAATTGAATCCTTTTCCCTAAATTTATCCCATGGATATGTAGTATATGTGCTGTTCTGTCCTTCAAAGGAACAGTGAAACAATATTGTGGAGGTTTGGGGATCTCTCTGCATCGGTTTCCTTCAGCTTTAGAAAAGAAACAAGAAGGATTTCCAAACTTTTCCTGACTTCTGGGGTTGGCAATGTGGAGTCTGGGAGTTAAGCTTGGCTCTGTCTGGCTTGGCTGGAGGTATGAGTAATAAATGTGCTTAGGGTCTAATTTGGCCTTAGGTTACCTGCAGGTGATAAACCAAACTTTTGTCTCCATTAAGCCATTTGATCAGGATACTACACATCATAAGCAAGCCGTGCTGGGTTCAGCTAGGTGGTGTTCCTCTTGAAAAACACTCTTTCTGTTGTGTCAGTGTGCCGGTACACGGGCTGTCCCCTCAGAAGTTCATATTGGCTGAGAGAATAAATAAGCACAAATAGTATGACAGTGTGGGGTGTCAGACCTTAAGTTCAAGCTCCTCCAGATAGTATTCCAAAGACTTGCCACCCTAACGAAAAGCTGCTGAGTTTCTGTTCCCCAAAGGTGACTGCAAAGGTAAAAACCTTGCGAGCAATCCCCCCAGACCAGTTTGCTGGGTAAGGCATCGGCCCGTCGCAGCAGAACTTCTCTGGTCGGTAGCAGTGTGTGAACCGATGAACCCAAACCGTAACAACTCTGATACTACTGGTAGTAAGTTAAAATGTTCAGCTGGGCACTGAAGCTGAGGCAAATGAGCTGGTTACCCCGGGTAGGATAGAGGGATGCCTTGCTTCCCAAAGGGATCTTCAGTGGTTATTTTACCCTTGGCTGCTAACCTTGTGAATAATGTAGAAATAACATAGATAAGTACCCACGTTAACATACTAATGAGTTGCCTGCCTTGAGTGATTTGTTGTGGCATCTAACTGCTTCTTCTCTTCCTTCCTTTTTGTCACCCTGCAGTGTTCTGTGCCAAGGTCTTTGTGGCTAGGCTGCTCCAACCTGGTAGAGAGCATGTGCGCACTGAGATGCCTGCAGAGCATGCCCAGTGTCAGATGTCTCCAGGTGCCTTTCTTCTTTCTTGTTGTAAATGTTATGCGTATGCTGTTGAACATTTGTTAAACTCTCAGGACTCTGTTTAATCAAACTGTTAAGTCTGCTAAATGTTTTTTGTGCATCCTTTTCTGAAATCTTCTACTTAACTGCATTGTAGGAGTGAAGCTTAAGAGGGCTTGTTGTACAGTAGGCTCTCGCGGGGGGGGTGAGCTTTTGTGTTTATTGCCTGTTTACTCAAGTTGTGATATAAGTAGCATAGTTGTGCATGTTGCCTGCTATGTTTTGCTTTCTCATTTAATTTAAAAACAAATAACATAATGAAGCTTTGCTGTTTCATTTGAATTGCAATGAACTGACTAGTCTGTAATATTTGTGTGACTTAATTTAGAAGGGATAAGCTTTTTGTTTTCTATTAAGCACAATCCTGGTTATAGCCTTACATGACAGTCCTTGTGCATGTTTGAATGCAGACCAGGTAGTGTGGAGTCCTGGAGCTCCTCCAGTTACTCTAACTTAGCTTTGTGACTTTTAAAAAGTGAAGAACTAGGGATGGGGGTTTGCTCTGCATAGAAATAGCTAAATCTCAAGTTCTCTGATGTTTTTCTTCTAGTAAGCTGTTGAAGCTGAGTCTGTGTAATTTATAGATGGGGAAATGCTGCTGTTTCTTTGCGGGCTGGGGAGGAATAGAAAGTGATTTTAAAAAAAAAAAAAAAAAGGGAGATCTTGATACCAGTTAAGTTTTGAACTCTCATAATTGCCTTGGAAAGAAAATGCAGAATGTGTAGTAACTGTGTGGCACTGCTGAAAGTGTTTCTGAATGTAACATTTCTAGCAGAACACAGCTTTATTTAGTAGCAGTATCTGTTATATCTCCATTTATTCGGTGGTTTAGCCTTTCACGTGTGCAAAACAAATATTTTAGTTGCTTTTGTGAATGAAAACTTAAGTTGGGTTTTGTTTGCAGTTTGTCTCTTTGAGTTCAGACACTGGCTAAGAGGAATGTTTTCCTTCAGTGAGTAACTGTTTAGTTCAAAACCTCTCCTCATGCCTGTAAGATGTGGTCACTTGAGTTACAGCAAATTAGAGTTTCAGAATTAAAAATTTCAGTTAAAATCGAAATACCTTTCTCTGTTTGAATGCTCTATGTTTCCAGTTTTGGAGTGCTGTTCAAAGGAGAGGAAACAAGCCCATGACCAAGAGAAACATCTGAATGGATAATACAGTTTTATAGAAATTGGCACTCTCTCGTGGCCAGATAGTGGTTATAGTAGGTGCTTGTAGTCACGGCAGGGCAGAGTTTGGTGTCTGTTTTGGGAGTAGTTACAGCCTAGTTCTAATAGGAGCTTTTTGTGCTCTTTCCCTGACTATCAACATTAAACATTCACACTGGAAAAGTAAAATAAAACACTTTTCAGTGGAAATTGTTTTGTGATTGGGTTTGGGGTTTTTTTTTATTTTTATCTTCCTCCTGAGACCTAACTTGTCAGTGGCCACAGAACATCTCCATTTTTCAGCAAGCAATGAGAGCTGATTTTGAGATGGCTAGTGATGCTGGGGGCAGGTTGGATGGGGTCTGGTGGCTCAGTAATGGTTTCAGAGGCTTGTTAGCGAGTGCAGGAGAGGGACGTGAGCAGAGAGCTTTGGTGCAGACCCACGCTTTCATGCTTAATTTTCTTACTGTCTTGACTTTTGAATGTGTGACTGTACCTAACTGTATTTAACAGCTTGAGAACTATTTCAGGATAGGAGTAGTTTTGCTGTTAGTAATTCTCTTTTAAATGGTAGGGGTAGATTGTGGCTTCCTTAGGGGTGGCTGGCTGCTGGACTGGTGAGGTTCAGACAGAGTCAGCAGGCTGGGGGGCATCTTTAGCAGTGGGGGGGCTGTGCTGCAGGCGAGGCGTGCGTGTCTGCAGATACCCAGGTTGGGAATTGCAGGGACTCCTCCATGATGTGTCTGCCCCATGTTTCTTGGAAATTTGGAAATTTCTCATCAGTTAGCACATCGTGACAATTAAACTGCTTTTTTTGCCCAATTCAACTTTTTTGTTGCAAACAGAAAAATCCATATATTCAGTTGAAATAATAGTGAACCTATTTATTAGAGACACTTTCTCTTTCTGTCCCAGCATCTATCATTAGGTACCTAGTAGTTAAGTTCAAGTTGACCAGACTGGACTGGGTGGTAGATTACTGATGCAGAATATGCTGTATTATGAAGTTCAGTTGATGGCAATGGTTACAGGATAAAACACAATACAGTTTGTTCGTAAATGTACCGCTTCACACACCACATTTTTGGAAACCTCTTATCACACGGATGTGATGTCATATATAAATAAAACCCATGGCTAATGCAGCTGTTATGTCAAAATGTGTCACTTAAAAAATTTCTTAGCACTGTATTGTTTTCAGGAGTCGATGCAGATCATCAGCTTTCATGAAATCCACAGTTGTAGTACCAGTTACTTTGTGTAGTGTTCTTGCTCCACAAGCCTGTAGGAATTTAACAATCCCAGAACATTTTTAACTATATTGTAGTAACAGCTAAGAGGCTTAAGATGTTATGATTAAGTACATTGCTCTAAGGACACCTGCATCAGTTAAGCTGGAGGGGTTCCTAGGAAGCTGTTGAGTGCTAAATGTGTGGCAAGACAAGAGTTTTATGTATCCAGCCTGTTGAACTTGAGTTGCTGAGGAGGGATTTCACCAGTATGCTTGGCCCATCCGTGTGTGGTGGGGTTCATGTCCTTGTGCTGGCTGTACCCACCTGATGGCTCTGTGGTGAGTGAGAGGGACAGCTGTCCTAAGCAGATACCTGTGGGGCACCCTGCTTGGTAAGGTGGAGAGAGAGCTTTCTTCATTTAAAAGTTGCCTTTTTAGTTTTTTGGCTAAGTCTGATCTTTGCAGAACTGCAACCAGTAGTAAGAGGTTTTGAATCTTTTAGAAGCATCTGTGGGAGATACTTTAGAAAAAAATAAGTAAAAGGTTCTCCTTTCAGATGTGTGACTCAGTGATGCCCAAGGGGAACTTGGAAGTAAAAGTGGCACCAGCTGCTTTTTCCCATTTTTTATTTTTGGTGCTGTGACTTGTCCTTCTTTGTTTCCTGAGCTGTAAGCCCACATGTTAAAACACGTAGGGCACTTATGCCAGGAAGTCTTAGTTCTGCAGGACACATCCAGTCAGTGTGACGACGATTAATAGGAAGTTCAAGAAGGGATGTATGGAAGCTCTTCGGTGATTCACAGAAGTTATTCGAGAGTTTTATCCATTATCTGTGTGTGCTATACATGTAATTAGTGAATGGACCAGAAAGTATAAAAACACTCCTAGTCTGACATCTGGAGCCTTGCAGAATTTCTCCAGGAAGCTCTTACTTGGTATCAGTGTGTTTTAGGCTTCAAGAGTAATCTACCATCAGTCTGAAAGAGTAGAACAGAGGTTAGATTTCCTCTTGCTGTTCTTAGCGATGTTATCAATCAGAAAACCTAACTAGGCTCTTCTAAACTCAAGCTGTAACATTTAGGCAAATACCCTCTGATGCTAGGGGTTGGAGGTGGCATTCCAGGTCTACACAATTAGTCAGGTTTTGTATTCTGTGCCTTTTTTTCAAGCAGTGAAATATCTTCAGGGTTCCTGTAGTACACTGAGGAAATACTTTCTGCATTCTGTGAGCTGTGAGTCAGTGGAGGGGAGAAAGAGATACTGTATTAAATAAAAATAAAACTCCTATTTATGGTACTTAAAGTTTGCTCTCATTTTGGTTTTCAGCATAATTCAGAAATAAAACCCTTGACACTTACTATCTCTTGTATTGAAAATCACATATTAAATGCCAGTTCATTATACTTTAAAGTACTAAGATTCTGAGGCCTTGTTTTTTCTACTTAATTACCCTCAATAATGTTTTTGTACCAAGGAGCCTACCATTATGAGCACAATCGAATGCAAATAGCTCCTGTTTCCATCCTCTCTTGATATGGATTTGACTGCAAGGTTAAAAACATACTGGTCTCTCATTTAGGTATTTAGAGAAACTGGTTTGTTGCGTAAAGCAGCTGTATGGATGCACCACCTTCCACAGCTTGTTCTCCTGAAGCATTGCAGTGGCTTTGAATGTATTTTGTCATGCTGGTTTGGGAAATGGCGCCAGCAGCGCTGTCACACGAAGAGAAACGTCCTTAGTTCTGAAAGTAAACATCTCCAGTGTGAATTGAAGGCTAGTCATTAAGTGTAAGAAGATAAGTACTCAAACTTCACTTGGAATTATTGCATAATGTAGGATATGATGAAATAATGCTTGGGGAGTAAATTATTAGATAGATGTAATTAAATTAACCTAGTAACCAAATACTGCTCAAGCAACTCTCTTCCGTGTATTCAGTTACACTTTTCTTTGGCTTTTTAAAAAAGAGATTACCATATCTCTCTTCTAAAACTTGATTAGACACATGTAGCTCCCCCCCCCCCAGCATGTTGGACTCTTTCTACACCTCCCCATCTATTATCCTTTAAATTTTCAGGTTAATTGTATGTAGTGTCCTGCTCTTCCTTTTATGTTTGGACGTGAGGCATGTACCTTAGGAGCTTTATCAGAGCCTGATTTACTACAGGAACAATAAACCGCTCACTTCTAGAGCTTCCAGTCTAAGAAGTCACCTTGTTCCTCTGGAGACCAGATCTTATGAATTCTGTAGTGGCTTGTTCAGCCTTGAAGCTGCCCTGGGTGGGCTTGTGATCGTGTCACTTCACCTGTGCTTTGTCCTTGACTTCCGTGCAACGGGATGTCCAGCTCTTTCGGTTTTCCTTCATCTGCATTTTCATTCCTACACCATGTGGCCAGTGATGGACAGGTAGTAGGAAGGTGACATTGGTTTACTTCTTGCCAGTGTCGTTCCTGCTTATAGATTAAGACATGACTGTATTGATTTGCTCTCCATAACTGGAAGCTGTCTTCACAGAAACGTGGCCTTAAAAGCCTTTTGAATTGGCCAATTCATAATTTATTGCTGCTCAGAAGAACTTACTATTTGCCAGTGGCAATTTGAGGTCTGGAGCATTAGGGTTTTAATATTTATTCCTTACAATGGCATTTCCTGCAAAGGAAGTTATTTGTTAGCAATAAGGAATCTCTGCTATCGCAGCCGAGCTGAGGCACGAGAAGGAAGTTTATCTAAGATACAGTTTAGCATTAACTGGCTTACGCTTCTGTTTGTTGTTCTTTTTGCTGACTTTGAGCTGCAGTTGGCTGTTTCTATTCAGATTCCAGAAGGAAGTACAGCAACGGAAACTATACTTGGACAAAATTGTATTTGAAAGCCAAGAACTCTGATTTATTGACAGGAAAACTTCATCATCCTTTTTCAGAGAACAAGTTCAGACACAGCCGTGGTGCCGTGTTCTCAGACGCTGACGAGCGCAGTGGATGCTTTCTGCTGAGCGCTTTTCCTGCCGCGCGTGGAATCACGAACGGGATAATGACGAATAGCCTGTCCCTCTGTAGTCTGCATCCTTCTCAAAATGTTATTCTTCTATCCAGCTGTTAAAATGAGTTGTCATAGGCAGACAACTGCTTTGCTGCTTCTGCTAGGTTTGAAGTCATTTACAAATACTTCTTTGACATGTTTTCTGGTATTTTGCCTCAAAACAGTGGGACTGTTACTATTTCTTTTTTGGAAACCATCCAGCAGGTCCATTAAAAAGAAGTGCATATTTGGTTCCTTTTCTTTAAAGGAACAGAATGTTCTGTACAATATTTGAAATACTTGTGCTTGTCCCCCTGTTTTTCCATCTCAGATGTCTGTTTAAGCTTTAAAACCGAGTGTAGAAGAAATTACAGCTATCTGTGCAGAAGGCCTGTTGCCATTTTGTGTGGTGAGATGGCCTGAATTACCCAGGTTGTAGGTCTGATTTTCCTTCTGTAGATCCTTCCCTCTTGTGCTCCAGTGTTTGGGTATCCTGGTGGTCTCCTCTAGACCACACTCCAGTATCCCAGTGCATTTCTTACAGTGGAGTGCCCCAGACTGGAGCTGGTCCTATGGATAAGGTGTTACAACGGCCCAGTGCAGCTCTGGCGGTGGTCTTTTATGGTGACGGCAGCTTGTGTGGTGCTTCTTGATGGTGTGGCCGTGGCTGCTTGTTGGGTCCAGGCACCAGTAGGATAAGTAAATGTAACATGAAGAGATTGTTACTTTTCTGAGCATGATTTATTATCTGAAGGGAAGTGTTATGATAAGCACTTTTTTCAGCCATTCTTTGTGTATCTGAGTGCTGTCAGCTCTATGACTAATTATTAACCAAGCCCGTTCTTTCATAGGGGCAGTACGAGAGACCTTCTCATACTGGGTTGGTTCATACTGTTTATTTTTAACTAGAAGAGAGTGGTTACTTAATAGATTACTGTAAACTCAGCCAGTGAGCTAGTGCTGAGCTATGAGCCAGAGCTCTTCCACTTCACTTTACTTAGCCAAGGAGCAGAAGTGCCTCCCCTGCTGTCAGAAGACTAGCAAAAGGACTAAATATCTCCAAGTTTTGGTTCCTGATTTTCCCCAGGCATGCCATACATCAGCCACTTGTAGCCTATGGTTTCTACCAGCTGGTCTGGCTGTATTGGCTGCAGTCTGTGCAGGCGTGCAGCAAATGCCGACTGCAGGCTGGGAGGCAACAGGCAGCCTGTGCAACCCTGTGGAGGAGCCCAACCTGCAGCGTGGGCTTCTCCAGGCTGAGGCTGCTTGAGCACAGCCAGCCAGGGCCCTTCCTGCCTGTAAGGAAAGGGCTTTGCTGCTCTAAACATCTTAATACCTAGCAGTGCTTTTTGGGGTGTGGGTTTTGGGGTTTTTTTGCATTTGGTTTTGGTGGTTTTCAGGGAGTGGTAAGGATGATAGGTTTCATGTGTGAAGAGAGGAGTGACTCCTCCCAGGAGCACGCTTCTCTTTCTGAGCAGCTTTTTGAGGTATTTCACCCGTGGCTGTTAGCTGGTGGGCACTTCTCTCACCTTTGGCTTTTCTTTGGAAGTTGTCATTATTCAGAGTTTAGTAATTAATAATATTTATGAGAGAGATTAAAAGGAACAGTAATAAGACTCCCTTCAGATATTTCACTCTGCTGCAGAAGGGACTTCCAAATGTAGAAAAGTAATGTGAGCTCAGAGATCTGGTCCTTATTCTTTGGGTCATTCCCTAGCCTGGCTTTTGCTAGTGTTTCCTGTAGAGCTTAGAGATCACAATCTGTCGCCTCTCAGACTGGGCAGGAGACCTCCCTAAGGAGGCAAGTTCATTTTTTTTGGCTGTGGATTTGTGTATCAAACAAGATACTAGACTTTGCCTCAGTAAATCCAGAGCCATTGCTCATAGCTGCAGCAGATAATCTTCCCTTCAAACATAAATTGATTTTCCTCAGAAAAGCTAACATATTTCACAGGTAGCGGGCAGGAGCTGTTATTCCTGATACCTTTTATAATGCATCTGTAGAAGAACTACACCTCTGAGTGGAGACATGACATGAACCACACCTTCATGTTTATACTTTCTCAACCACCATTGGAATAAAGGATCTTTTTGCTATATGATTCAGTTACTGTGTAAATTGTCAGTGTAATATGCCTTGTGCTCTGTCTGCCTTCTAGTAGTGCCATGCTTATGCTGGGAGGGAGGGAAATCTTTCTGAGGAGAGGGGAAGGCAACGCAAGGCAGCCTGTTCCCAGTGTAGTTGATGTAGTCCTCTTCCTTGTGGGTATTTGGTTGGTTTCCCACTGAAGAATTTATAAGGAAATTTTTTTACAATCAGCTGTTTCCCACTATGGTTGGAGTAACGTTTTTGGAGTTTCTTCAGAGAGCACCATCAGACTTCCTTGGAAACGTCACGAGCAGGAGGGTCAGACCCCCTGCTCATGGGGAGTTAAGCAGCAGTCCTAGTACCAGTGGTAGTAATGATTTTGCTGTTACTACTAATTCTACTCTGAGTCATCACATTTGTTCTTTCACTGTGAGAAGTTCCTGGGGTGCTTAGCAGGCAGGTCATTCCAGGGGTTCCCTGGATTGACTTTATTTTTATCCAAAGAGTTGGTCTTGTGGTCTTTTTAGGACTTCACATTCAAGGTTTGGTTTTTGTGATCCTTCAAAATGGTTGTAGAATCCAAATAAATCAAAGGAGAAGTCATAGGCGAGGATAGGACAGCTGTCTGTGAACCCAGCAGCAGGACTGAGCAAATTTTAGTGATGTCCATCTGTCAAGTATGGAAGAAGTGGTACAGCAGAGAAAGGAGGAACTATGATCAAAACCTGTAGCTACTTTGCATAATTTTTCTCTGGCAAAGCAGTCCTGCTTGCAAAGCCCCACTATGGAAAGGCATTGCTTTATGGCCCCAGGTGGGCTCTCACTGCTTTGGACAAGTGGCTGTGAACCTCAGAAGCCTTGGATGTGACTGTTGCCCTGGACAAATAATATAATGTGTCTTCTTCCTAACCCTTTCACTGACTTTGTAGGCATTGAATTCTGTCCAGTGGCATTGCATTGGTGTTTTGAGACACTCTCACTTGAATTCTTTGCTTTTTACATGTTTTTTTCATTCCTCAAGATCATACACAATTTTTCATATAATTATTAAGCCAGCCTTTAGGGATTATCTATTCTTCTGTCTATTTTATCTTAAAATAAAGAAGCTGCTAAGTATTTATTATAAGTGCATGAATGCAAACAACTGATGCCTTTGTGGGCGTCACTGTGTCTGCTTTTCTTCAGCTGGTTTTCTTGAAGACTTGGAATTGAAAAATTCAAGGAATTTATATATTATAAATGATAAATGTCATTGTACCAATGGATTAGGGCCCTCCTTTCAGTCAGAAGTTTGTTTGAAAGAGTGAAAAAAAGAAATTAAAAACCCCAAAAAAGACAGTGGAGTTCAAAATTCTCTCTCTGAGATGTTCAGTAACTCAGAGTTAAATGCCCCACTGGAAAAATCACTTAAACATGGATCAAGTGAAGACCTCTGATGTTGTGTATATGATTGCAAGGCTTGAATGCACACTTGAACTTACTTTGAAAACAAGGATTTTTGTCTGCTTTTGAAGCTGTTTGAACTAGAGAATGCATTTGAGGCATATAATACTGAAAAAATACTTACCATACTGTTTCAGGAATCCACTAACAGTTCTGTACATGTAAGCTCAGGTTGCTAGAGGAAATGTGATCTGAAAGTCTCAAACTTAGGTATGTAAGCCTGTATTTTGGGAAAAATGGTAAGAAAAATGGTATGCCTTTGGATTCAGTACTTGAATGGTACAAGAGCAGGATGCTTGGTGCTATGTGATTGTCACTGCTCTGCTCTAGAGACTTTTATATTGCCCTGCAGTGTCTATTAAATTCTCTGAGCCCTGCCAACTTCAAAGTTAGCCTTGGGTGAAGCTTTTAGAGGCAAAAGCCCTTTCTGATTTGGACCTGGGCCACAGAAACCCTAACTGGCCTCTGTTTAATGTTGTCCTTTTGTTCTGAAGCAAAACCCCACCGTACGGCAGTTTTCCTGTTGGGGTGACATCCAGCTCAACAGGCTTCAGGAGCTGAGGAGATGATTGCTGGTTGTGGTAGCTGCATTGCACAGCATGGTGCTTTCAGGTGTCCCCTGCCTTTTCCATCTGCTCTCCTGTGCAGTTTCTCACTACCATACACTACAAGATGGTGTGCTGTAAAGTCAGTCACTGATCTGATAAAGATTAAAATAATCTTCCAAAAAGAGGAACCTGAGACACTGGGCAACTGTTCCTCCTGTTCTCAAATCCTTCTCTGTAGAATCTTATCACAGTGTGCATTTGGTATTAATCAACAGTAACTTAAGTTGTAGGGAGAAGCAGTGCTGTCTTTGGAAGTCAGGAGTATTTAAACATCCCTTATATAAATCACGAGAAATCTAAATTTTGCAATTGCACATTCCTTCTGATAGCTGGATAAACCCAGCACTTGAACACAGTGTGTGCCTGGCTAGCCCCAGGCCAGGCTGAGGGGATATTTGGGTATTTTTTTACCTCTTGTATTCTGGAAAGCTGTTTTCTTTAGCTGAAGTTAGTCTGCTGCCTTTTTTGAGATAAGGTTTTCTCCAGACTTTTTTGGTTGCTTGGATAGCAGCAATTACAAAAACATGCTGAAACTGTGTGTAAGCAAAAGACCGTGTTTCAGACAATTAACGAGATTAGGATTTCGCAAGTAGTTATGATGGATTGATAGAATTTCATGAGTTGCCAAATCTACACTGCCATACATCTTTGGAGAAAAAAAATGGATTTATAACAGTGTGGGTTTCTTTCTTGGAGTAGCTGTGTGGGTTTAGGCTTTATTTTATTGACCATTTCATCATGGTGGCTGCATTTTCTATATTTTTTGTGTGCAAATACTTTTCCTTTCACAAAGGTTACTGCATTCTGATTATTTCAGATTGTACAGTGTTTTATAGCTTTTACAGCAGAATTTTCTGTAGAAACCTCTTCAAAACTTTAAAGTTTTGCTGGTCCTTGGGGAAAAGCAAAAACCAAAGAATGAGAATAGAAGATGATGTAGTTCTGTTGACCAGGGAAGGCAGAGCAGGATGTAGAGGGAGAAGTGCCAGAATCTGGTCTTAAAATCAGAAAATCCATAGGCACACTTGGAGAGAAACACTGAGTGATTGAAGCCTGTAGCTTTCTTTGGCACTCTAGTCTGTTAGTTGCTTAATGCCAGTGAATTTGTGGCTGAGGGCTTGTAGTTGTTTGGAGATACTTATTGTTAAATTACTCTTCAGTTGTGACCTCCAGTTCCTGGTATTTGTGTTTGTTGCTCAGCTGCTTTTTTCAAGCTGAAGAAGTTGTCTTTCTTCCTTCTGTTCCATTTAGTTGTTTTGCTTGTGGGTTCAAGGGCTGCAGATCCTCCCCAGCTCTCAGGGTAAGGCAGAGTTCAGAAGCACCAGAGCAGCAGTAGCTGTGAGAGAACAATGGATCAGGTTCAGAGGAAAGGATTGGTAACTGGCTGCAGTGGCTGTGTTTGTGCTGCCCGTTTGTGCCCGGTCCTTCGTGCGCCTTGTCACAGCCCGTGGAGTTGCGGTTTGTGTCTGCTGGCTGGCACGTGGAGGAACCTCAGCTTGGACACAGCTCGTTTCACAGGGAGCCAGCAGCAGAGATCTGAACATAAATTCCCTCTGGGAATCCAGGAATAACCCTGGAAGTATTGTAACTTTGCACCAGGCAGCAAAGTTGCAAATGTAGTTAATCTTAACCCAGGCTAATTTATTTTTGATGAATCTGAAGTCATGTAATTATTAGCTTAGCCTGGAATGTGCTTCTGCAGTGTTACTTGCCCTGCCTTTCGTCTGCAGTACTGCTAACAGGCTCATTAGGTGTGTATGGGAGAGGGGTTTGTTCTCTGCCTTCTTTACTCATGAACATTACACAGAAGAGCACATACAACTTGCAGCTTTTCTACACAGTGTTGTACAACGCAAAGTGTAGTTTGAATTTTGCCTCGCACCTTCCTCGGGGTGTCTGTGCAGTGCACATGCTGTTGGAGACCATACTCTGAGCTACATTGCTTGTAGGGGGTGCGTGCAGGCTGCCCGGGGCTGGGAATCGCTGGGTGCTGTTGTAGAGATAGGGTGCCCAGTTCAAGAAATATGTAGCTTTGAAATGTTTTGGCTGCCTGTAGAGTCCTTGAGGGCAGCTGCTGTTTGTGTGCCTAGATTCCTTGGTTCAAGGGTGGGTGTACTGATTTGAGCAGTCCACACTGAGACACAACTTTCTAAATGGGTTTCCTTGTACCAATCCTCGGAATGAGGAGGTGAGTGGATCTGAAGGGGTTTCTGTGCATCTGCTCCTGAAGGACATTAAGTTGTAATCTTGAGCCACTATTTTCCCTTCAAGTTTTCATGTATGATGGTTTAGTGTGTTTGTTGTTTTTTTTTAATGTGGGAAATACATAGTTAAGAGACTCTTTAGTTCTTATTGGGACAGTTTCAAAGGTAGTAAATACTATCTAATGTTTGTACCACCCCCCACCCCACAAATAAAATACTGCTTGACATATCTAATCCTCCTAACTGCCTAACAAACCCCAGTCCCTTAGTGCCTTTGGTGTAGCTGGAGATGCAAATGTTCTGAGCAAACATGCCTGTGATCCAGTGGGAGCTCTGCTGACTTGTTGCATTTACTTTAGTAATTTCACGGAGAAAAATACAATACTTTGCTCCAAGTGTCTGCGTACCTTTCTCCAGCCAGTTTGCTGTAGCCATATTTCTGGTGTAAACATTTACATCATATTTCACAGGCAGAAAGGATTTCTCTTTGGAGTACTCATGTAAAAGCTAATTCAGAAATGTTTTAGGAAAGTGACTGCAACATTTGAAGTGATGCTGATGATAAGCCTCATGGCTGTTTTGATATCTGACTGGTTAGGCCCCATAAGGAATACTGCATCCAGATCTGGAGCCCCCAGTTCAAGAAATATGTTGGAGAGGGTTCAGAGGAGGCCATGAAGATAATCAGAGGGCAGTTTATTGCAGCCTTACAGTGCTTAAAGGGAGCATATGGACATGAGGGAATCAGGTTTTCCCAAGGGCAGAGAGTGGTAGGACAAGGGGATGGATTGAAGCTGGGGGAGGGAAGAGTCAGGTTGGAGATCAGGGGAAGTTCTTCATGGAGAGAGTGGTGAGGGTCTGGAATGGGCTGCCCAGAGAGGTGGGGGATGCTCCAAGCCTGGAGGTGTTCAAGGCCAGGTTGGATGAGCCCTGGGCAACCTTGTCTAGCTGCAGGCCTGGAGGTTGTTGGCCCTGCCTGTGTCAGGGGGTTGGAATTCAATGATCCTTGGGATCACTTCAAGCCCAGACCAGTCGATATCCTTCCTGTTTGAAGTACTGAGATTGTTCTGGGCAAGGATGTGGATCCCTGATGCACTGCACACGTGCAGTGTGCCAAGAGGGGCTGAGTGCCAGTGGAGTTAAAGACATGGACCAAGACAGTTGTAAAACTAGCAACACTGGAAGCTGAAGTTGTAATTAAACCTCCTGTTAGTCTGGGAAAGAGCTGCAGAGTCCTGCTGGGAAATGAAGTTGGTTTTCAGCTGAAGTAAAAAAATGATCCATAAGCCTCAGGTGAAGCATTGCAGGGAGGGCTTTTCTGCACTCTCACAGCCAGTGGTGGTGATGAAGACATTATTATTATTGTTATTTAGATATTTATTTATTTATTTAACACCACCACATATCCACCCACCCACCAGTTTTTTCAACTGCCAGCTTAAGCTGAGTGAGTAGGCACTATGGAAAATGTTCTGTAGAGCAAGGCTTAGTTAGCATAGCCACCAAACCTTGCCTGGCTGAATGTAAAACCACATTTCCCATCTCTTCAGTGAGCTGATTCTGCCTAAACTCTACTTTCAGTTTTGAGGGGCAGGAGTAGAGAAAAAGCAAGTAAAAAAAAAACAAAACAAAACAACAAAACGCTATATACATATATTTATAGTAATGTAATATAATATATAAATAAATATATACAAAAATTTAAATGTAATTTTTTTTTTATATATATATTTGGGCACAACATGCTTAAATTCAGCAAAAGAGTTTGCACCATGTGCAAGTTTTGCAAGCCTTCACTGGAAATGGTGCAGGGATGAGTCATCAGATTGCTACAATTACACAATTCGGTTCTCATTGTCTTTGTAAATACATTGTATTAATATAGGATGGATACAGACAGTTTTTGATTACCGACTCTTTACTCCAGACACTTGGAACATGAAATGAAGGTTAGGGTGTGTTTGAAGCAGTTAGGCAAGGAATGTGTTAGAGGTGATCCCGCAGTACCTGTGGAGGTGAGTGTTCCTCCAAAATGTAATAAGCTCTTACATATTTACAAAGAAAAGCCCCAGTGAAGGAGAACTTGAATTGGCTGATGGATTAAAAGCATCCTCCCTGTCTAATTTTAGAAACTACCTGCTGGTGAAAATGCTGGATGTCTCCTGGGATTGCCAGAATTGTCTTTTTTGCCTAGTGCGGTCTGTTTGCTGAATGGGAATGGAGGTGTGCTTGAGAGCAGCTCGGAACCTGGGCTGAAATAGCACAGATTTTGTTTCTTGTTACATCCTAAATTGGCTACTGGTTTAATCAGTGAATACCTACTCTCTCTTTGTTTTTGTAAATACTGATCTTTGTGGGAATCTTCATTTCGCTATTTCTGAAGCCATGAAAGCCAGCAGGGTGATTTTGCTGTACCGATGCTACGTTGGTGGCTGTGGTTTGCAGGCTGGGGTGTGGATTACCAAACACACAGAATCACAAGTTTGGAAAAGACTATTTAGATCATCAATTTCAACCACACCTGTCCTCCTTAAACCATATCCCTGAGTTCCTCACGCTGCTTGGGCAGTTTCAGCCTGCAGTTTGTGTTTACAGCTACCTCTTTAAAGGATGTGCCATCACCAGAAGCTTTGTGGGGGAGTCAAGAGTCCTCTTTAAGTGTTTCCTGGAATTAGATAAGAATAGTAATCCTGAACTGTTGATAATTTCCATGTCTAATTACATTTTAAAAGCAAATTACATAGTTTAGTCCTATATGGATACAGCCCACGTTGGTTGGACTTCGGAGATTAACTTTACAGTAGGTCAGACATGCTGAATATTAAGAGACCACAGAACGTCTTGGGTTGAAAGGGACCTTTAAGGTCATCTAGTCCAACTCCCATATGCAATTAGGTGTTTCCACAAGATCACCAAATTAATTTTGTAGCAAGGTTAAGGCAAAGACTGACACTTTAGAAACAAGGTTAAAATAGTGGTACTGATTGCCAGACATCAAAGTGTTAGCGATTAAACCAGGTACCATGTTTAGTGCCTGCTTGTGTTCTTTTGAACCGGCAAAATTAACTGGACCACTTAGTTGAAGAATAATTTGAGATTTCTGTTATCTGAGCACAGCGATGGGAGCAGACATCTCTTGGGTTTTGGGGATTTACTGATCTGGGCAGAACTTCCTAAAATTAGGCCCTTGAGAGTGTCAAACTGAGTATGTAAAAGCATTGGGTGTCTTTTACAAACATCACATCTACAGCTTGTGGTCAAACCATGATCATTGGGTATTGAGACTTTAAACACCACCTGGATAACTGTTTGCTGGTCCTGAATTCACCCTATTTTCCTGGAAACTTCTTGGTGATTAGTCAGAGGCCAGATAAAAACGATGCTTTATTTTCAGTATGAGGGTTTTTTGGTTTTTTTTTTTCCTAATTTTGTCTTCAGCTGTTGGGTCTTGGTAAACTCTTAGTATTTCAAGTATATTTTTGTTTGAACTTCCAGCAGTAACTACACTAAAATAAAACTTGGCAACTGGGAGAGGCGTTTGAGCTTAAGTTGTGCAGATCCCTAGTACTTACATAAATACCTTAATTTAAGATGAAACAAGCAGTTATTAATACAGATGTCAAATATAGACAAGACTATGGTCAGCAGAGATAACTTCCACATTAAAGTCATAGAATCATGGAATATCTGATGCTGGAAGGGACCCTGATGGATCATTGAGGTCAACTCCTTGCAGGACTGCGTAGAACTAAATCAAGTTTGACTTGATAAGCTTTATTATCAAAGTGCTTTGTGGTGACTCTGAACAGAGTATTGAGTTTATCATCAGATATTTTCAGAAACTCTTTATTTGGAAAACTTGGTCATGGGCTCTATCTTCTACTTTTCTCAAGTCTTTGGAGTTATTTTCTGTATATTTCACTAAATTTAAAAATAGTATATTTTATCTTGTTATATAATTAATGGATAAATATTGGAATGAACGGTTTCCTGGAGGCAACATTAGTGAGGTTATACTCACTAGTTGGTGATATGGTGGTGGTGGTGCTGTCGTCTTTGTGAAGCCAGACGTTATTATTGTCTGGATTTGAATAACTGTCCAACTTTTTTATATTTACCCTTTTGATAAGAGAATCTTTTAGGTCATTCCTCTGTATATAGCTTGTGGCAGTGCTTTTTTAGATGTTTTGAAGCGGTGAAGTTTTGCAATGGATAGGGTACTCACACTTTGCCAGCAACTACCTATTTTTGGCCTGGCATTAGCAAGCACTGTAGTATTCTTACATTTCATTGCAGACTGACATATCCAGATTTGAGGGATGTGATAAGGGTCCTAGCTATGAGAAGAGTTAATTCATATCTTGTGCAGTTCATGTCAGTGGTTCCCCAACTTGATTTAGTGCTTGTGCTGTAGTATATTTTTATTAAGGGTCTCTCAGTAGTTAAAAGAAGAAAATCTCCTCCTTTCCCTGATCAAGTATCAAGATATTGTTAGGAAACACTGCTTAACAGCGTTCCTGGATTAGAAAATGGTGACCATTACATCGTAAGGAGAGGCTCACATTCATTTGGGAATGCTTTAAACCATTTGGGGGGTTCTAGCTATATTAAAAGCCACAAGGGACACATGCTCATCACTTTTAGATGGTGAAGATGGTTACCCAGCTTTCCTCCTCACTGATGTGGTCCAGTTGTCACATAGGATGGTGGATTCCTCCCCTCCTCTGGGTGAAGATATAATTAATGCCTTCAGCAGTCCTTGTCTGGCAGAGCTGGTTTCAGGAGGCAATTTGAGCATACAGAGCTCCAGCTTAATCTGCTGCGTTTGACTTCGGGATATCCAAGTATGTATTAGTTGGGTTTTTTATTGTTTCCTCAACTTCTAGAGTCAGATGTAGATGTGATTTGTTAAAGGAGATCACAGCTCATCTAGCTGAGGGCTTTTTATTAGTTTTCTTTATTCTCTAATTTTAACTGAAATCTCCTGGTGTCTTTTCTGGTGAGGGGGAGTTGTGTTAACAATTAGTTTTTTAAAGACGCAGCTTAGTCTGTAACTCAGATCAGTTACTGGTGTAGTTTTCAAGGGTAGTGGGAAACAGAAGTTCTGGTTGCCTGACACTTCCCCTTTCATAATACCCCAAGAGTGCTATTATCCCTCCCCCCTGCCCCAAGCCAGCACAGCTGGCTTGGGGCAGGGGGGAAGGATAATAGCACATGGTTTTGCCCATCCGCGGTGGGGATACGTATGTGGCTGAAGAAAGACGCGATGTTGTCTGCCTCGCTCGGTGTCACTGCTGCTACTTGTGTGTCTTGTCCCAGTTCCCAGGATTACTGCTATCACTTCTGTAATTGCTCTCTCGATACTGGAACTAAAACTGGGTTAAAGAACAAAGCTACATCATGCTGTTTCTCTTCAGAGTCAATTATATGACTAAGGGCACTCCCAAGTCTTGGGGCATGGTGTGAACCAGTGTTCCCTGCCTGTAGCTAACAAGCCCTGTAGAAATTTGGTTAGTCTAGGCAGCTCTGATAGGTTTCTGCTAGAAAAGGTGATGCTCTTTGTTGTTGTGTGTTGCTGTTTTGTTTTGTTTTCTTTTCTTTTTTTCCTAATGTGTCTGAGTGCCATTAATCTACAGAAAAATCTTTGGTGCTTTTGCGCTTCATGTCATCATATGTATGTGGAACAGTTATGCTTGAGATGCCAGTTTTAGGTGCTGCCAGGTATCTAAAGGATCTTAATTGAAATTGTGACTTAGGAAGTTTTATGATGCCTACAAATTTTTTTGCCTTTGGGGATCGTTCATGGTTGGTTTTACTTCGGAAGCTTTTCATAATCCCTAGAGGAAATTAGCTTTATGTAATTATGCTGCTTGTCATACCTTTTTTTACCCAAGTAACTTTTGAACCCATTTGCCATGCTCATCTGCATCTCATAGCAATCCCAAAGTCTTGCTGTATTGTGGAACAAAGACCAAAAAAGCTTGAAGTTACTGTGGAGCTAGGTGAGGAATATAGGATGCAAATCTTCAAGAAACAAGCTTTTAAAATTGTACAGCATGTAGAGCCATTTGTAAATGTTACTGTCATCCCTAGTGAAAATAAGGACAGAGGCTTTCTTCAGTGTAACTTAATAGTGTTCAGTTGGGTTTGAAGAACTCTTAAGGCAATGGAAAGCATCTCTGCTCAAACCCATTGTTACTACTCTGCCGTTGTTCCCAGTTGGGAATGGAGATGGCTTATTCCTGGATGACTAATTTCGGAATAGCAGCTGGCTTGAAACATCATTCTACTTTTGCAAGAGCTGTGAGCAACTTCACAAGAATTTCTGGAAAAAATGAACTTGTTTACAAGATTAATCGACAGCATTTAGAAGCTGGGCTTCCTCTGTGAGAAGCTGACAGGGTCTTATCATTGTGGGGCTAAGATTGCAGGGCTCCTACACTTGGAGGAGTAACTGTGTGAGAGCTCATCGCTTGCATCAGGTCTGGATGCTGTTCAGCTGCAGAGGAATGGAGCGGTGTCCATGTTAAATCCACTGTCCAGAGTTGTGTTAAAGCTGTGGAGGCAGCTGATGCTGTAGCTCTCTGGAGAGGGTGGGTGGGGTAAACAGCAAGGTACAGGTTGAGGAAGGGAAGAGCTTAGTGGAAAGGAAGAGTTGAGCTTGTAGATGTCTATCTTCCTTCTTGCACAAGACCTGGGCGCCTTCCCCAGCAAAGACTGGTGACATAAGCTGTTAGGAATTCTGAAGTTCTGCCTCTGCCAAGTGCTCTGGATGTGCAGGACAGATTGGGGTTGGCTAATTGCTTCTTCCAGACAACAGGACAGGATCCACCCGCTCATCTTTTAGTCTTCAGTCAATAGGTTAAGTGATTTAGAGACACATTAGAGCCTTGAGTTAGGATGTATGTGATCTGGGGAATGACTCATAAACCAAAGTGTTTAAGACAGAAGTAGAAGGAAGAGAGGATGTAATAGGGAAAACAACCTATACAGTTTGGAACAGAAAGAGAAAGAAAGGATTAAAACTGTCAAGCTCTGCAGTAAGTTGAAGTGGGATGAGTTTAGGATGGGAGAGGAGAAAATGCAAGAAACACTGTAGTAGATACTATCAAATTCACACAT
The DNA here is from genome assembly GCA_013399135.1 of Heliornis fulica. Lineage (NCBI taxonomy): Eukaryota > Metazoa > Chordata > Aves > Gruiformes > Heliornithidae > Heliornis > Heliornis fulica. The sequence goes on from VXBZ01003786.1 coordinate 164,972, forward strand.
CTCCCCACTTCCTGGTTAAGTACATAAACACAAAGTTTAATTTCGAGACCAAAAATCAATCTGTGTAGTCATCCTCACGTTCATGGCCCAGATGTTGACAGGGCACTGTGCCCGTGTTGTGTCACCCGCTTGTGGATCTGTGACCTGTCATCTTAACCAAGCCTGTGCTCAGAAGTAAGAGGAGCAAGCAGAGGGAGGCTGGAGAAATGGAGTCATGCTGCTTCTCCCAACGGGTGTTCCTAGGATGGAGCACCCCCTTGCTACTCAGTTTCCTGAGGCAGCAGGAGGGGCACAGTAGAATGGAGTAGGTGCACACCAAAGCCAACAGCAGGCCATAGCCTGGAGTGGAATTCTGATTGTTTTGGTGAAGCTTGTGTTCTTGCACACCTTGTGCTGTCTTGCTGTAGTTTTACTGGATTTTCCTAGAGGAAAGGAGATAACATTGAGGAGAGAGTTCTTAACCTGCATTCTGGGGAAGGTTAGCAATGGTCTCTGAGATGTTCCCAAATAAAGGAGCAGAAGAAAGCGATGGCAGAGTCTCAACTACCACAGGAAAGTTAAGTTGTGTCTGAATTGATAGTGTGGGGTTTCTGCTGAATACACTGGCTCCCTCCCCAGTGGGAGTTCCTGTTCCTGGCTCTTAGCACCCAGGGTCAACATGGGTATTTACCCTTCAGCTGCAAAAGGGGATGAGATGTGCCATACTCGTTTAAGCACATAATAATTGAAAGCACTTTGAACAACACAGAGTTGCTGTAATGAGTATTCCTACGCATTCAAATTTAAAATAAAAAAACAAATCCTCTGCAGTTCCCTGGAGTGATGTTTGCTGGTGTCAGCCAGTTGTGTACCAGCAAGTCTGACTGGACTGAGCTCCCTCTTGTGGCACTGTACAATTTGCATCATTTGTACACCACTTGCACATTGGTGGTAGCACTGGTTATGAGCAGTGTGTAGCTCTGAATAAATGGAATGACTCTCAGACTTTAATTCTGAAAATGAGAAAAAATACTTTTCCTGTGTTGCTGTTCTGCATCTATCCAGAAACACTAAAATGTGTGTCTGTGGGGGAACACAGAGCCTCTGCTGCCTTTGTGCAGTTTTGGGTTCCCCCCATGCCATCTCCTGGGCTTGTACATGCAGTTGGCATGTGCACCATAACTAGCCAGACTTGGGTTTTTCCATCACCTGGTGGACACAGTTTTCATAGTGCAGTTGTCAGTGCATGTGATCCACGTTTTACATTCCTACCTGAAGGGTTCAGGGTAGACTTGAGACAAAGCAGTGAAGTCAGGCAGTGGAGGAAGGCTTGCAGATAGAGATAATGCTGGAACTGTGTTCAGGTGTCCTGGTTTTGGTGCAGTACATCCCTCATGCCAGGAGGAGGAGATGAAGCAGTGAATGTTTGTGAGGTTGAGTTGTGTTTTGAATGGGGTTCATGTAGTTGTTAAGGGGTTAATCCATAATCTGTGATGGAAAGATTAAAGGAACTGTGTGACTTACCCCATCACGTGTTTTACTTGAGTGTGCTGTTCTTCTTTCTGCTGAGACAGCTGATCCAGGGGAAGAAGGCTGAAATAAATGCAGACAATGCTTGAAGATGTTCATTTTTTCATGACAGCGTTTTGCCTCTTAGCCAGTGTCTCCCGGGCAGGAGTACAGGGGAGGACAGGGTTGGTGGGGAGCTCAGTGGGCAGGACGTGCCTACGTGGTGGGTACCAGTGTGCAGGTCAAAATAGATATGGTGGTATGGGCAGCAAAAGGGAGCAGATCATTTAAAAAAGAAAAAAGGAAATATTTTGAAACACTGAGTTAAGGTCTAAAAGAAACATTTGCAGCTGAGTGTTTGTAGAAACCCTTGCATCTCATTCTCAAACAAAAGGGAAGAGAACAGTAGGGAGGAGCAGCTGTGCCGTGGGGAGAGCACTGTAATTAGCCAGGGTGAAGAGAGATGGTGACTGCCAAAGGTTATAGGACCCAGGCTGTGGCAGTGAATTACAGAGACCTTCTGCAGGGAACAGTCCCTCCTCCGTGTGGTAAGCTAGAGCTCGAAAAAAAATCATGTTCTGTTGCATGTAAGCAGTGTATAGTGATTTTTTATTTTTTTTTCCAACTAGATGAATGCAATTTAACTTTGGCAGAAAGTGCTAGCTGATTACTTTGACAGGTTTAATTACTTTGGCTTGAGTAGGATGAAAGTGAATTTATTTCCCAGTGAGACAAGCGTTGAAAGGCTGCATGAAAACCTGTCAAAGGAAATTGAAGAGGGGTTGGGGAGTTATCTTTACAGTAAATGGAATTGATAAACATGTCAGTTAAAAGGGGAATTTATTTATAATACCCAGGTTTTGTGGCCAGAAATCTTTGATAATTCCATTCACTGGGAAAATGAATTTTATCTGTTCAATTGATTTGCTTTTTCATAATGCTTGTAGAGCAAAGAACTGCCATAGAATAAAAAATTGAAGTCATAATTCTTTTTTCTTTCCTTTTTTTTTTTTCCTAGAACACATCAGTAATGGAGGATCAGAATGAAGATGAGTCTCCAAAGAAAAATACCCTATGGCAGGTAGGACTAACATTCCAGTGAAAAAAGAGTTGGCATGATTTTATATGTTCCTGCTTTTGAGAAACTTCCAAATCTTGCATCTGCATAATCATTTGTGAATGTAGTTGACTGTATCATCCTAAAATTAGCCTAGCCTTGAAGTGAAGGATGATGCCAATGAATAATACTTAAGAAATTCCTAGTTGTTCTCAGTTTTTTGTAGTCTGTGCTGACCTTGAAAGGGCCATTCTGTATCAAAGGGTACTTGGAGATACAGTTCCATCTTTCCAAGCATGTGACAGTCATTTAAAAGGAGAAATTCTGCACCTTCACATGGCAAGGAGATACAGTCAATTTTCTTTGAAGAAGTTTGGGAATATTTCAAAGAGCTGACAGTTGTTCCCCAGAAGCCCTCTCGGTCTCCTGAAGGGCTCAGAAGAGCCTGGCATCAGTCTTTGGTTCTGTTTATTAATTAGCAGTAAGTCCTGGGGTGTTCTTGCAGCATCCTTATCTGTAGCTAAAGCTCCCAGGATTTTAATGATGTTTTTATGTCGATGTCCCAAGTACTGACACGAGCTCTTCTTCCAAACCAAGTCCTTGACATGGTGTGATTGTCAGTTTTCATTTCTAGACAAGCAGGTCAAAACTGACATGAGGGTCTCGAATTTTTGTGTTAATTAGTTTATTAATACCTGACTTTGCTATGCCTCTAAATGTGTTTTATTTAACTGCTGGAACCTGTGGAAACCGTTTGTGGAGGCAGACTGCAGTATGCAGTAGAGGCAAACTGCAGTATACAGCAGAAATCACTGGTTTAACCTGGAAAAATTTGTTCTAAGAAGAATTAAGTTACTTGCTGTTTAAATGGTAAGAGGTGGAGGGAATTGAAGTCTTTCAGTGCAAGAAGTAACTTAGGAGCAAGGTCCTTTTGTTTATCTTTTGTCTAGGAAAGATTAATTTGTATTGGATTAATTTGTATAACTCACAGCTTTAAGAATTTATTTAGGGATTTCTGTTGATTTTATGTCTTTGCATCTTTGCACATTCTTTTGCTTGAGAGAGTTCTTGTAAAGTTGTTTGTGTTCTTGTTTATATCTAAATACTGATACTCTTTTTCTAAAAACAGATAAGTAATGGAACTTCATCTGTGATTGTTTCAAGAAAAAGACCATCAGAAGGAAACTACGAAAAGGAAAAAGACTTGTGTATTAAATATTTTGACCAGTGGTCTGAATCAGATCAAGTTGAATTTGTGGAACACCTTATTTCACGAATGTGTCACTATCAGCATGGACATATTAACTCTTACTTGAAGCCCATGTTACAACGGGACTTCATCACTGCGTTACCAGGTAGATTAATATTTATTTTACAAGAGATGTGTTTGTAAGTAACTTTTTTGTTTAATACTTTGGATGTGCAAACTCCTCAGAACATCCTCAAGGTATAGATTGTCTCATATAAATACAGTGGGGCTTCCTAGCCAAAAGCAGTGCAGGGAGGGTAGCTGAAGTCATTTGCTTCTGTGATTAATTGAATTGGCCACTGGATGCCAGTGTTGTTCCATGTAAAGAAGTTGTGAGCAGCATATTCTGAAGAATAGTTTGTATTTAAATAGGAACTGAGCTGTCATAAAACTTGTATCTCTGCAAGCTCTGGTCTAAATTCCCTTTTTGTACAAATCCTGCAGGTGTAGAAAATACTACAGAGGTGTTTCAATTTCTGAAGTATTTATTCGCTTTTAGTGTTGTTCTGAATTTCCCCAATTTTAAATAAAAAACTGCCACTTAGACAAGCGAATCTAGTTTGTCAGTCTCATTGCTGATTCAAGGGCAGAAACACTTGTGGATTTTTATTGTATAGTCCAGCTCTGATTCCACCCTTCAGCTGTGCAGAAGCTTTTATGGCTCTGATCAGTGTAAAATGGTATCAATAGTTCAACTATGTTTCTTGGAAAAATAATTAAAAATGTAGCAGTGATAACTAAGGGTATAGAATCTTTAGCTTTCAGTCTCCTGGTAATTTGTCTACATTTTTCTGTTGATTTGCATAAGGAATTGTAACCCCCTGATTTTCACCGCTTGGGAGAATGATCTGTTTGATTCTTTGAAAAGTAAATGCATGGGCATTGTTTACAGAGTGGGAAATAAGCATAAAATAACTGGTCAAAATGTTCTATTTGCCACTGGCAGTATAGTGGTACAGATCACACCTGCAGCGAGTGCGTAGTCTGTGGATGTTATCCCACGAGTGCCAGGACATGACAGTGAATGCTGAGGATGGATGAGGTGATACAAATCATAAAAGAAATTGGAAACTGGGAATTTGCTTGTGGGGACTGCTGAAGTGAGGTTCCTTTAAAGGTTGGTCATATTATAAGGCCTGCAGCTTTTGTAGGCACTGGTGTAGTTAGGTGGTCTGGTATGTAAGGACTTCCCTGGCATCTGGGACAGAATGCTGCCTGGACGTTATGGGCTTCTGCTCCCTGTAGTGCTGCTAGATTTTTCACAAAACCAGGAGGAACTCAACAGCTGGAGGCAGTAGGGGGATTTTAACTGATCTGTAAAGAAATGCACTTGCCAGTAGTTGGAGGGGAATGAATATCATAAGGTAGAATACAGGAAGTGATATGGAATCTCATGTGTGCCCTGTTTTCTTTAAAAACAGGTTTACAAATGTGAAAGAGGGCTATGAAAGGGAGGGAGCACCCTCTTACCCCACAGTTCAGTTTCTCAGAAGTTATTTTATAGAAGGCTTAGCTTGTCTGGCCACAGATGTGGAAATGTGCTCCATGTTTCAAGTGGTGAGCTGTCTCCTTTGTGGATGTTTAAGAATACTGAATTTTCATTTCCCTAGGGAGTATCAGGAATTGACTATCTAGGTCACTTTATTTTTTAGTTATGGACATTGTGTGAAAATATGAGTCTTGGTTATAATTATATTTTTGTTTGCTTTTCCTTTATACCTCAGGGCTGATCCCATGCAGATAGTTCATTAATTTGTCTATTTATTGCTGAGAAATTGTTGGGAGCTGCTTAAGTTGACACTTACTTACACCAGCACATTTATATACATACAAATAAATACACTGAAGATGTAAATACTGGGAACTGTTCCTATACTCAGCCTTTCTTACTAAAAGTGTTTAAGAATGTCTGTGTAAATTTACTCAGGAACCTAATCTGAGGTGATTGAAATCAGTCCTGCGTTGGACTAATCACACTGAAAGATAACAGTAAAGGTAGTACTTTTGAAAAGGCAGTTTCACTTTTATCAAAACAAAAGAATTTTACTTCTTTAAACAGAAACAGTTTTTGCTTGCTGCTGTCCGTGCTGGTGTTACACCCATGAGAATGTGGGGAAAATGGAAGAAGTTTCTTGTATCTGGCTTCCCTTGGCTTTAGTGGGGAAAAATGTGTTACATCTGGTGTGCTTTCCTGTAGGTGGTGACCGAATTAGTCTGCAGTGGCTGGTCTGACAAGCTGGACTGTGTTGGGGCACTTTATTATGGCTGCCCTTGTGGTGTATGACTGGCTGTATCGGCCGTAGCTGTGCGGTGTGTGGCTGTATCAGCTACCGCAAGTACCATTGATCAAGCGCCTCAGAAGCCTTTGCTGGTAGTTTTTCCATATCTGCCAACAATGTTTCCTATAGCAAGGCAAAAACAACTCTCAAAAGACAGTTGAATGTAATGGACAGTGTAATTTCAAGAGTAAGTTACATCACCTCTGTGCTTTCGATTCTTATTTATCTTTAAGATATTAATATTCACTGCATGGTCTCATCCAACTTGTGCCCTTTCCTGAAACAAATTGCAGCTTTGACCTTTGAGTGCTACCATGTCACTCTTGGTTAGGAAAGTAAGTCCCTTTCATATTGTTTTGCCTGTTAAAACTGAGAGAGCTGTACACTGTGTTGGGCAAACAAAACCCTGCTAGGCTTCTTCTGAAATTGTTTCTGAAATACTAAAAGCCAGTGCAGTTGCATGATCTTAGTGACTGCTCTGTGTCTAATGTTAGTCAGTGTTGTAGAGTCTATATCCCACATTTGGGTTTCATTTTCATACAAAGTCATATTTACACATTGAGCTTTGAAATCCCTGTGGGTTTTAATTGTTTCAGTTATTGAAATGCAACTAAACCTTCATCTGGTAAATCAACAGCAGCTGTGATTTTCCACCATTTTCTGTAAAGCTGCGAAAGCTCCTGTAGAGGCCTAAGAGTTGGGAAAACATTAGTTGCTCTGTAAAGGGTACCAGTAAGTGCTAGGTACATTTTACTGACAGAAATTGATAGGTTTCAGTGCTTTTTTCAGGAAGTGCACACTGTCTTTTCATGTACAAGAAGTATGTGCAATTGTTTCAGGCCTTAGTGTGCATTAGACGTGGCCCTTCCTCCAGGTTGTCTCCAGTAATATAGTGGGCTATCCAAGTATCTGTGCCATGGACCTATTCTGCTATGTTAATGAGGGTAAATACTTAATGTGTCTTTAATGTCAGCAGTTGAAATCTGTGCACTTCTGCAAGCAGCAAAGATCTGAAGAGGAGACTTGGCACAAACCATAGCACTTGGGTGTTTGTGCTCAGCGTGCGGCCTTCAGGGCGCTGTGTTCTCAGAAGATGGTGTCGTATTTTCACGTCAGAAAACACTGGAGTTTCTCACTTTGGTAAAACTTAGCTTTAGCTGTGACTAGTGTTATGTAAAATTGTGATAGTTATGCACCTCAGTAAAGAGTTTCTGTTTAGTTATTTGCGGTTGATCCTTAAAGCTCAATGAAATATTGGCTTCATAATGACGGGCTGTAGGTGTTAAAAACGTACAGCCCTAGATGTATGCATACATATGTTGTGTCAGTGTTGAGGAGGTGTGGCAGCTAGTGGCAGTTAGCTTTTACCAAAAACCTTGGATTAATTCATTTAAGCATTAATAAGCATTTGGTATTAGGATTACACCATGAGCAAGAGTCTGAGGAGCCTTGGGTTAGCGAAGTGAGTAAAACCGAGCTCAGCGCTTGTCACTTGGCTTTTGTATCTCTGACCATCTGGTACTTCCACCAAATATCCTTCTACAGTCAAGTCTCTATCCTCTTGAGAACACTCCAAAGCTGTAGAAAACAAAAGTCACTGTAGGAAGGAAGACTTTCCTGGGACTTGAGTCTATTTGGAAAGTTACTCTCTGTAGAAATAATGTTCCAGCCCTGTCTCTGAATGCTTGGTTTGTGTGCTATACTGAAGGGTTTTTTTTAAAAAAAAAAAGGATTTTGAGAAGGACCTGGGTTTTGTCAGATACTTTGGTTTCTGCAGATGCCACAGAAAGGCACCAAATGTATAATACCCAGCCCCATTTGCACTCTAGGGCCTAGTGTCTATCACTGGTGTTTCCCAGGGCACAGGGAGGCTCTGATTGGAGATGCTGGGCCCAGTGCTCGGAGTTTTGTACCCCTCTGTCTGAGGAGATGGTGTTACTGGTTCCCAGTGACTCCACAGCAGTCTGTCAGCTCTTCCCCTCTTCTTCAAATCGTCTTGTCGACAGCCAGAAATGGCAGCATCGGTCTCTCCAGGAAAGGGGTGGCTTTTGGATGAATTGGTGGTGGTGCCGTGGTTGTTTCAGGTTGCGTGTCTGGACTTGAAGCATAAAGAAGTGGGTTTGGATCCAGGTTTTTGCAGCTGGTTTTCAAAGGATTATTATTGCTCTTTCAAATGCAGTTGTGTGAAAGACTGAACAATTGCAAAACGTTCCTGCTTTGTTCTTTAATCAGTTCTGTGCAACTGCATTTAATCTGGAAAGCTCATTTTGGAAATAGTATTTCACAAGGAAAGAAAACTAAAAGTAGTTGAACATGACCTGATCACAGAATCACAGAATATTAGGAGCTGGAAGAGACCTTAAAAGATCATCCAGTCCAGCCCCCTGCCTGAGGAGGATCATCTAGACTAGATCACATAGGAACATGTCCAGATGGATAAACACATTGTATTACTTGGCTATCACATTCATTTTTAAATAGGAAATCATAAAACCATGGACTCAACAATCCTGTGTTTGCCTTGTGCTAAAAGGTGTTTGGATGGAAAGCAAGCCTTGGTGTGTGCTGGCTACCATCACGACTATCATCCAGATAGTTCATTAGGTTTTCTTTATGGTCTCAGAACTGTTATCTAAATTAAATCCTTCTGACTTCAATGACATGTATGTTCTTACTCACACAAAGGATTGAAAATGCAGGGTGAATTTCTAGTAGTGGGATATGCTGTATGTTGCATATCAAACCCCTAAAGCTTTTGTCCTCGATTCAAAACCTGCTATGGAAAAACCAGCAACACAGTAGTCCTAACACTGAACAGTATCTCAGGTTCCGATCTGGTCCAGCTGACATACTCAGCATCTTCTGAAAAAGCATAGAGACAGGTGTGTTAGAATAGGGGGAGAACCCCAAACCAAACCAGAAAACCCACAGAACCACTCGCTTGTTGAGTTCAAAGGATACTCTGCAGCATAGAGCCTTTGTATTAGGTGGTTATCAGTAACTTTACAGTTTATCAGAGTTCTCATCTCTCTTTTGGGGAAGATAATTAGTTACCTGCTTGCCAGGAGATGGCAGGAACTGATAAACTTTAAAACCAACATCTTCTATTTGTCAGTCACTTTCTCCCTTGGGAATTGTTCATTGGCATCTGACATGCTCATCATCTTTACATTTCAGAAATTGCTTAAAGCCATAAGCAAGGTGTGAGCAATATTTACAGGTGCCAGTGTGGCTACTTGGTCCAGTCACCTTTTGTTGAGCTCATGGGTGAAGTAAACGTGGAGTTGTGGTTTGCTTAGTGCTCCATGTGTGAAAGCATATAAGTTTCCTTCATTTCAAAAGGTTGATATATATATGTGATGATTATTTTACTAGATTATACCAATTAGGGAAAATTACACTTTTCAGCTTTGGAATGAGGAGACCATCCAGTAGATGGGGACCTGTTCAGCAAGGGTCTTGTCATCCCATCTTTACTAGAGGTAACTCGCAGTGTTGTGACCAAGACATGCCTAAGCACTGCTGTTCCTTGGGTTGTGGAGTTTGTGAACTTTGTATCATTCACTTGCTCACTCTTTCAGGAGTGTGCACACAGAATTGTACACCTCAAAAGCACAGACATCGAGAGCTTTGCTGTGATTAGTGTATCTTGTGCTACTGGTGTTTTTGGAACCCAGACGTATCTGGAGTGTGTTTCCCTTCTGACAAAGGAGAATTGAGATCATCTGGAAGGGTTAGTTTCTGTGCCTCTGCTCTTCTGCCATGCCACCACCGAGTAAAAACATCTTTCATGCAAAAGGGACAGGACAGGACCCTTGTATCTCCTGGGCAGCTGGAAGCCAAAAACTGGTACACTTGTTATTCTGCCATATTTTGCAGAATTACTGTTGGCATCGGCTGTTTTCCTCTCTTTTTCATAATTTCTGGGCCTGCTGGTTTAACTGTGACCTACTTTGATGTTGACTCCTAACTTCTTCCAAACTTTGCAGTCATTCATTTCTATATATGTGACCTTCAAACATAGTAGCCAGGTACTGATTGTACTGAATTCCATCTCTTTAGCACAATAATCTCTTTTATCACCTAATGATTTGACTGAAGATGCCTGTGTGACGTAAATATTGATATGCATTTAGCCCTGAACTCTGATACCCATGCTGGGAGGATAGTGAATGCACTTAGTGCCCTAGAGAGGGAGGGGAGGGTGATGGAGCTCAGCTGTGGTGAAATCGAACCTGAAACACCTTTATACACCTAACACAGGAGCCTCAGTGTAATGCTCTATTAGTAGAGTTTGTAATTATGGTGGTTAATTTAGGTATCCTGTTTTCTTTGGGAACTGCAATGCTTTATGCTGAAAATTCTTCCTCTTCAAAATGTAATGTGCTTGTGGTGGAGGTGGAGGACCACATTGTGTGACTCCAGGGTTACGGATGTGCTGGACAGCCGCCTGCTCTGCACAGGCTGATCCGATGGTGTTGAGCCTGGCTGTTGTACTCCAGTCTAAACAAACTGTTCAATCCATTCCCGTTAAAACATGGCACCAAAACATCTGCCCTGTTCACACCTGTGACCTTCAGCATCAGAAAAATGCTTACTCAGCAGAACTGCCTGTTTTCTTTATTTTTGTATAGGTATGTCACCCACTTTACATAGTTGCATTAGGTTGCATTAGGTTTTTTCAGGGCTATGCCAGGAATCGTGATTTGAAACTACTTTTCAAAATTGTAGTGGTTAAATTTTCTGGAAAAAAACCCTTGAGAACACTTTAAAATTACTGAACATCACAGTAAGAGAAATATACCCTAAGTAAACTGTATTTAGAGGCTTAGTTATTTACCAGCAAGACTGGGGTGCAGCAGACTGAAAGACCACTTCTACGATGTATTTAAACACCCTGGTACTTTCTTCAAGCTGCTGTTGGAGGAGATGGCACAGCTTAAAGCTGCTCTGAGATGTGATATTGTTAGGAGAGAATTTGCTTGCTGTTTTGGAAGTGGTTATGTTTGAGACCCACCAGTTGTTTGGACCATGTTACATTTCAGTTATTTTAATCTGTTTTTATGACTGGTATTGAAAAATCTGTATAAATCCGATTTAACATTGCAGGGGCTTTTGCTATTCTTGAGAACCTTTTTATAGTTCTCAAAATTACGTAGGAGAAATGAACAAATTGTATTGGCTTCTCCTTTCCATTCATTTATGAGGACCATGCCAGATTTAGCATGCAGTGGAGGACTAGATGAACACCGTTTCTTAATTCTTAAAAAAGTTAGTTAAAACAGTAGTCTCTTTGATTTTTTTTCTTTTTTTTTTCAGGGCTATTTGAAGCCTAAGTAGGCTGTCATGAGATAAAGTGGAAAATTAAAAAGGTCGTCATCTCCTAGTTTGAAAGATTTTTTTCATGCTTGGCCAACTGGCATATGTTGTTCACGAAAACGAAGTTATTCTAGATCTTTGATTTAGTGGAGTTTTGGGGAAAGTGAAATTACAGGTTCTTTGAAATATGTAACAGACTTACCCATGACTTTCTGTGGGACCAGTGACACTGTAGTTGGAATCTGAACAAGAAAAGTTTGTTGCTATTTTAAATTTAGTGCAAGCATATTATCTAAGTAGTTTCTCTGGATGTAGCTTTACTTAACTACAGTCACATTTTTAATTCCAAGACCCTCAGCAGGAGGCAAGATGTAGGCAAAGGCTCTAAACAAATGCCTGCAATGTTCAGCCTGGAGAAGAGGAGGCTGAGGGGAGACCTCATGATGGTCTCCCCTCAGCCATCATCTGAGGCAGCAAAGGGCTAGGCGGCCATCATCTCTGTGGGGACCAGGGATAGAACCCAAGGGAACGGATTGAAGCTGTGACAGGGGAGGGTTAGGCTGGATGTCAGGAAGAGGCTCTTTCCTGAGAAGGGGATCAGGCACTGGGACAGGCTCCCCAGGGAAGGGGTCCCAGCACACAGCTGGACTGAGGTCAAGAAGCATCTGGATGATGTGCTCAGCCCCCTTCTCTGACTGGGCTGGTCCTGTGTGGAGCCAGGAGTTGGACTCACTGGTCCCTTCCAGCTCAGGAGATGCCATGGTTCTATGATTCTACCTGGATTATGTTTTGATAGGTCTATGATGGCAGCTTACTGTGTTGATCATCATTATGTGGTGTTTATTCTTTCTGTCAGCTGCAGTGCCACATGCTTTTGGCTAAATACAAGTGGATGTTTATCAAATAATATATTGCAGTGTATTATAGTGTATACCTTATATAGACCAGGATCAACAGGCAGGACCCCAATGCTGGGATATCTGAACTTCAGCTGGAGTGTTAAGTGCATTTAATACAGAAGTCCAACCCTAGAGTGATATAAAAGGTTCACAGGGGCTAATGAGCAGGTTTTGGTAGCTGTCAGCTTCATGATGAAAGCTGGCACTTTCCCCAGCCCCCTGATAACTGTTGATTGCTGACAAACATGCCTTAACGCTGCAGGCACAGTTAGTGAGAGATGTTACATAGATGTTGTTTCTGGGATGAACTTCACATGGGCTGATGTTCCTTTCCTTGGGAGTTCTCTTGGAGTACACTGCTGAATTCATTCTTTCACCCAGTAAAAGCCAAAGTCACCACATCAGCAGTATGAACTGCACAGTTGCCCTGGCCAGAGAAGGTGGTGTGCCCATGGGTGGAAGAGCAGCGAATGCAGGAAAGGTGCTAAGACAGTATCTGCTCATGTGGCAAATCCGTGGGAAATCTATGGAGCTCAACAGAATCACTTTCTCTAGCAGAAGAGAGGCCTCAAAGCCCCAGCTGCTGGTGTGAGTCATTCAGGAATTCCCATTCTTAGTATGGAGGCTAGTGGTAGTCAACAATGAACTGGGATGACAACCTGTGATGTTAAAGCACCATTGCAATTAATGAATTCCTGTCAGAGTCCGTGATTTCCCCTTCCTACCCAGGGTTGCAGGACACAGTGTCCTCTGTGCCACTGGAGTCCTGAACAAAATCCAGGAGTGGACTTGGACGCTATAGAAAGAGTTTAAAAACAAAAAAATGGCATTGCACATGATGCTTGAATTTATTTTGCAGAATCTTTGATTTTGCTTCCAGAGTGAGCTTCTGTCTCTCTTTGTTCCAGTGGAGTCCTGCCTTCTGTTGAGTTAATTCTCTATTGTTATGTATAAGGGAGTAGTAAATGAATCAGTGTTTTAATTTCACATTGCTGCTGGTTAGTGAAGCATCTGCTTGAAGGTGGGGATGCTTTCAGGTCAGGTAGCCGAATGCTCAAAACGTCCATGAGTCTGTGCCCAGAAGCGGCAAAGTGCTTTCTGCAGCTTGCACACTGTGCTGAATTTTGGGTTGTGCTTATTCTTGCTGTGTGCAAATGGACAGTCTAGTAGTAGCAAGTGAGTAAAGAGTTACTTCAGCGTACCTGGTTGGATTAATTTGTAACTGCTGCTCCTAGGTCCGATAATTTAATTATCACGTTGCTCGGGTGCCTTAGAGCTGTGTCGGCTTTCTCTTCATTGCAAAACTTACTTAGTCCTTTACTGTGAAGTGAGTGATGTTTTGACTGCCTTCCTTTCTTTGCAGAGCAAGGCTTAGATCACATAGCAGAAAACATCCTTTCCTATCTCGATGCCAGATCCCTCTGTGCAGCAGAGCTGGTGTGTAAGGAATGGCAGAGGGTCATCTCCGAGGGAATGCTCTGGAAGAAACTGATTGAAAGAATGGTACGCACAGACCCGCTGTGGAAGGGGCTGTCGGAAAGAAGGGGGTGGTAAGTACCTTGGTGATAACTTTTTAGTGTTCTCCTTCATAAATTTACTTAATCATGACCTCTGACAAAGAGGAAGTTGATATTAAATTGGTATCAGACTGATCTTCCTCTCTGCCCTGGGTGCATGGGAGTAGCAAGAGCTGTCACCTCTGCTGCTTTCTGCTTTGGCTCTGTCCCCTGTCCTTGTGTGCACTGGTGTTTGTGAGGGCTTGCTTTCCCATGGTAAGTCTGTCTGCTGCCTGACAACTTGTGCTTTGCAGGGACAGCTAACGTGCAGGACCAGCTCACAAAAGCCAGCAGTGTGTTTTGCAGGGCTTTTTCTTGAATGAAGCCTGCCCAGTTAAACTTCTTGCTTAAAAAGTAAACGAGCTGATTGGGGTGCAGAAGCCTCTCTGTTGAAGCCATTCATGTTTGTGGCAATGTAGTTTTCCTGTCCTTTACGAGTATCTCAAGCTGCTTTAGAAACCTGTTTCTCTGTGCTCTCTAGTGGTGTGCCTAGGAAAATGCAAAGCATCTTGTAAAGAGAAGAGACTAAAAGCTTTATGAAGCAGTGAACCCTGATTTGGAAAACCTTAAGGAAAATACCAGTGCTCTTTAAAGCGTCCAAGACTAAAAATACAGCTGTCAAACTGTAAAGTCATAGGGGTTGTAATGGTAATACTAATACTAATACTAATGGTAATACTCTCACATGACTGTTCTGATTATGTCACAAGGTGTTGTTCTGTGCAGACTTTGAATTCCTTTCAAGTTTGGATTCTTTGTGCTAAATTGAAAAATATGTTTCTGTTTCTTTCTAGGGATCAGTACCTGTTTAAAAACAGACCGACAGACGGCCCCCCCAATTCATTTTACAGGTCCTTGTACCCAAAGATAATACAGGATATAGAGGTGTGTATTCTGATATACAATACCTGCAAGAGAAATTAACAGTATGCAACCTCATGTTTCAAAGATGGCATGTGTTGGGGCAGTGAGATCTATGTATCTGTGTCACTGCTATTTTGTGAGCTCCAGCTGGGCAGACAGGGAGAAAAAAACCCTCAGCAACTAACTGCTGCAGTATGTGCATCAACAGGTTACTCTTAAGTGTTAACACCATGGGTTTTTTTGCTAAAGATTTTTGGAACTCTTCTGAGACAACAGCTTTTAAGAAAATAGCATTCAGGAAACTTCCTACTCCAAGACAATTCTGACTGTTCTGATTATGTTGGTTACGCTCACTCAAAGTGCTCTAAGGGTTAATGCCTTAAACACCTACCATTTGGAACGTTGCTGATGTAGTACCCTGTTACTTCTAAAGCAGTCACTGTTGGAAATATAGCTTTCTTCAGGGTGTGGGATGCTTTTTCTCCCCTGAGTGGTTTGATGAGAACAATCAGTCCTATCATGATAAACACAGTAGGGGAATTGGTGGTAAAAAGACAGTAGAAATTACTATTTTTTTTAAAAATATAAAATTTTGCTTATTGTGTTTGAGTTACAAAGTTAGGCTTGTTTACTTTTATTTTAAAATGTTTCTGATAAATCAGGATCATCTGTGTATTCTGCCTACCAGCAGCAAATCTGTCTTCCTCATTTGCTGGGTACCTACCACAAACCTCTTTAAGTTATATCACAGGCTGTAAAGGGTTTGTTTTGACCATGTGATGGTTGTGAAATTATTGATCTGAAATTCATTAGTGGGGAATACAGGTTTTGATGTTGAAGACAGATTTGAACTAATGGAATCAAATTTGCCCTCGGTAAACAAAATCATTCCAAAATGTTAACCTATCTGTAAAACAATTCTGCTGGAAAACCTAATCCAATTTTCAAATACTTTTGTAACCCTTGCCACACAATTTATAAACACTTGAAGGACTAAGGATGAAATGTAGCTTAGGCAAAATAGGTGAAACTTGGTATTTACTTGTAAGCTGAATGATACATATTTTATTATCTGAAGGGAGATGCTTTCTCCCTGTAAGAAATGAGTGATATTGTAAGAAGAAGCCCATGGGATTAAGGAGAACATAGTATGATATTTTCTTGCTTTCTGCAAAGTTCTGGTGGTGGTCAGTAAAGAAGATGGACCAAAAGCAGTGTGACAACCTTTGCATAGAACCTGAAGGAAGGAGTTCAGTGTTGCTGTAATTCATGTTTTAAAAGTTATTCTTCTGAAATATTGATGATGGGAGAGGACTTTTGGAGGCCTTTTGACTGTCATAAGTTTATACTTTGATTCTTCAGTTGCTATTGGCTTCCTAGTAGGACGCACAGAAGTGAAGCTCCTGAATTTGACAGTTCTTGCTAGTAAGGTAAAAACTAGAGCCATCATGTTTCTCTCATCACCAGTATTATAGAATCACAAACTGGTTTGTTTTAGAAGAGACCTCAAAGATCATCTAGTTCCATCCCCCTGCCATGCTCAGGGACACCTTCAGAAGCCCCATCCAGCCTGGCCTTGAACCCTGCCAGGAATCCAGGGGCTCCCACAACCTCTCTGGGCACCCTGTGCCAGGGCCTCCCCACCCTCAGAGTAAAGAATTTCTTCCAGCTTGAAGCCACTGCCCCTTGTCCTGTCCCTGCACTCCTGGGGAACTGTCCCTCTCCCATGTCCCTGTAGGACCCCTTGAAGTGTTGGTGGGCTGCAATTAGGTTTCCCCAGAGCTTTCTCTTCTCCAGGCTGAACAAGCCCAAGTCTCTCAGGCTTTTCTTGTAGCAGAAGTGCTCCAGCCCCCTGGTCATCTCCATGGCCTCCTCTGGACCCACTCTAACAGCTCCATGTCTTCCCTGTACTGGGGACCCCAGAGCTGGACACAGCATTGCAGGTGGGGTCTCACCAGAGCAGAGGAGCAGAATCACTCTAAAAAATGTTTTTGTCTTTACATATCTGGGAGTGGGGAGAGGTTTGTCCCTAAAAATAATGTGCAGTAACGAGTATGTTCCTTAAACTAAATTTCATTACATTAACAGTAAATATATTAAACCCTCAAATTAGGAGAAAGTATGCACTGCACAGCCTGAAAAGGGCTCCTGTATCCAGAGTTCAGCATTGATGCTTGGCAGTAAAGGAACACAGATTTATAGTACTCTATTGAACTCTAACTTTCTTTCAGGGTTTCAACTCATAAATTTTTATTTTTCATTATATAATGCTGGAGTGGATGATGTGATGAATGCAGACTGTGCAGAGTAAGGGGTTATCTCGTGTCAAGCTTTAGAAAGAGCTGGCAGGGTAGAAGGTGCTGTGTGTAAAACCCCATGCCACTAGCACCTAAAAATAGTAGCGTGAGTAATGAGCGTGGGAAAAGAGTTGTCCTTTCAGCAGCATACACAGTAAACTGTAAGCTGTTGCCATGGTTTCTGCCCATTCTGAGCTGCCTGGCAAGCCAGCTACTCTTACATATGATTTCCATGGTTTCTATCTAATGCTTATATCCTTAAGGATGCTAAACATTACTGGGGCGTGCGGGGAACTCCCCTGGATCTCAACCCCCTGCGGAGGGAGCCAAGAATAGAGAGCAGAGTTAGGGCTCTTCAGGGAAAATCTGCTGCTCTTCATTTGCTGTTCCACACTTGTGTCTGTAAACCTCTGAAAAACCTTTGGTCTTGACTGGTTGTCAGAGACTTGGGGTAGAGTTGAAGGGATTGGCAACTAACTGAAAGGCTCTCTGTGGCCTGTGGATCCTTTGGGAAAGCAGTAATGCTGCAAGGAGCCAGGACCTGTCAGCTGTGGCCTCTTGCTTCTGAACTTCACTTTAGCAAAAGTAAGTGTGAGCTGCTCTTTGCCCAGATTCAGGAAACAGATGTGTCTTTGTCCACTCTTCTGGAGGGGTGAAGGCTCTCTCAGAGAACCAACAGCTACTTCCAGAACCATCAGTGTATCCTGGTTCTTCGACACTGCTGAACTGGAGAGGGAAGGCAGAAGGATGGGCATGCTGTGCCACATCAATTTTTCCCTGTTTACATATTACCTTCAAGCCCTCTGAAATACTGATGTTTTCCAGGTTTCCAACCTGGATTGGAATTAGTGTTTCTGCTTCTAGTCAAGGGTCCAACAATTCTTCCACTTCCAAATGCCTATTGTAATTTTTCTAATAAATCACCTGTTAAATCACTCTTCAGACATTGCTTCCCTAAAGGACTGTCAAAAGAAGCTTTTAACACTGTTGAAAAATGTAAATGATGAGTAACATTAACAACAAAACGCAACTATAAGCTTAGGAGAACCTCTTAACTTTTCCTCTTTGTGTGTTTTTAAGCCCAAAGTCATGTTCTCCCTCTGTTTCCTATTTTTCCCTTTCCTTCATTTTTCAAAGCAATGTGCAGAAGCTCTTAAGTAGGACTTTCATCTTAGCTGTGATGAAGAATTTTGTATCTGAATACCAAAATGTTTTTCTTCAAATATTTGCCTGGACTTTTTTAACAAGATCTTCCTGTTTCTGTTAGAGGGTCAGAGTTCAGAGAGCTAGTGATGAGCCAAAGGCTACCATATTAGCATTTTTATAACAATAGAAGTATTTTTATAAGACATGTATCTGTGTTCAAAGGACTTGATTTTTTTAAATACAGTAAAACATATTTGGTATAACACCAAAGTCTCATAATTCATCGTTTCACCTGTAGAGTACAAAGATTAACCAAATTTTGCATGACTGTTTCTAATGATATGAGGTAATAACTTCTGACATCTGGTACTAAATTGAGTTGTGGGTAGAGTTGTGGGTAGAGAGATGCTTGAAGAGGAATGTGCTGTCTCCTTTGGATTGATTGACAGAATTTGAAAAGTAATCCAAAACCTGAATTCACAATTGAAAGGGAAAATGAGGTCTGATAAATAGGAAAGTTGAATTCTTTGCCTTGGGCTCTATCACATTTTGGGTCGCGAGTCCGTGCAACCACAAGTGTTGTTAGCTGCAAGGTAGTACAGGCAGTGATTTGGCAGAGTGTGAGGCTCCTTTGCCTCTCTGAAAATGTATTAGTGCCAATATCTGTTTATTTCGTGCCAAACACATTTGAAGAATGTAATGTCACTCCTGAAATCATTTGGTTTGAAAATAAGAGGACTTTTAGAGATCTGAAACCAAATTCTTGGAAAGAGGTAGTTACTCTCCACCTCTGCTGTGAAGCCAAATATTTAATTAGGTTTCATTTCACAAGAGGTGGTCCAGTAATTTTAAATGTCTCCAAGTCAGATGTTGAATTGCCAGGCTTCTTTAGGAGCCTTTTTAAACAGCAAAACCTAGTTTGGGGTTTCTCCTGGAAGTCTGGTTTTGCAAGACCTTGTTTATGGAGATGATCTGGTTGGTGCAGGGTGTCCTGTGCCCAGTCCCAAAGTGACGGTCAGCTGGTTTAGTGGGATTGTGTTATTAATCGGCACGTTGCCAGGATGGGAAGTTTAATACTGCTGATTCCAGAACCCCAAGTCCCTGGATGTTTTCCATATTATTTGTGAAACTTGGCCAACTGTTCTGTTTTCCCCTCAGGATTAGCGCAAGTATCTTATTTCCTGTGATGAGCTGGGAAGACTCATTTCATAATTGTTCCCCTTATCTTTAGGTACATGGCAAGTGCCCTCATCTTGTTTCCATGGAGTTTTAGGTCTGTCTAATTAAGATGAGAATTAAAATGTGATTTTCCTCAAGACTTCAGGGAAATGTGGCACCAGGCCATCAAATAAACACCATGTGGTGGTGTGAATTTTGAAAAAGTTCAGATTTTAGGGCTAGAGCTGAAATTTTAAGCCTTGGGAAGTCTTGTAAAGGAGAAAGCTCTCACCCTAAGCCACTGCCAGCATTGGGGGATTTGTGTTGATGCAAGTTGCAGTGTAGAGTTTTGGAGGAAATGGGTTTGTTTAGCATGCTCTAATTATGATGCTGGAGAAATATTCTGTGTGTGTGGGGGGAGAATTTGGTCAGTGTTGTATTGCCTACAAGTTTTTTCATCCAGGCTTTGAAAACTCTACAGGCACTTTCCAAAAGGTGTTTCTTAAAAATGAAACTGGCCAAGGAAGGGAGAGACTTTTGAGTGGCAGAGACAATGTTGTTGTGGTGCACAGCACAGATTTCAGCTCCAGCACCTGAGCAGGGCAGAGAACTCCTTTCCTGACGTGGGATGGATCCCTGGCTTGGTGCTTTTTGTGCCCACATCACACCTACTTTCTTCTGCACATGGGCAAACTAAGGCTCCTGGTTTTCTTCCGCAGATCAAAAAGAGGGATTTATTGTTCTTGTTTCAATACTTCGATGCCCCTATGCTCTGATGGGGTCTGACAGAACTACCTGTTTACCTACAACTTTGTATTTTTATGATGTTCTGTTAGTTCTTGTCTCCAGTGGAATATAAAAGGTGCAATAATTCTGTTTTTCAGCAGCATTGCTCTTTGTCACGTGTTGTGCATGGTCCAGATACGTGTGTCACTGAAGTGCCTCGGAAGACCTTGCTCTGTTTTCACTGCTGCTGGCTTGTATTTTAAAGATTTCCCCTCCAGACCTGGAAGTTATGGCTGTACTTCTCCTCTGTTGCTTTGGTGTAAGCAGGAGTCTAGTTTGAGTTAGTATATTTTGGTGTTGCATCTGTAACCTGAAAGCATGAACTCTCTTCCTCTTAAGTGTGCTGGACCCAGGATATGGGAGCTGGTGGAAACAGGGATTCTTCAAGAGAAACCAGTGAAACCCATCAGTGGTTGTTTACAGTGATCTTTGCAGCTGCAGAGAAGAAAAAAAAAGTGGTTTTTTGTCAGGCTCCACCCTGGAATCACTTGGGATCTCGCGCTTCGTGTCTGCGTTTGCAGAGGTGCTTGCTAGGGAGCACCAACAGCTTTGTTCATCTGCATCCTGCTGCAGGTTCTTTTGGGGATTCTTTATTCCCGTCCTTGGGGATACAATCCAAGTGCTGGGGTCAGATCAGAGACTGGCTAGCACAGCATCTTCCCTCTCAGCAGCATCCAGTAACAGCAGATAGCTTGGGGACATTGTGCAGCTCTACTTCATTGACATGGGAGTGACCCAAGTCTCCCATGTCCTCCCTCTGCGGTGTGTTGTGTCTCCTGCAATGTATCAGGCACTACCACTGTCCTGGGCAGTCAGGTTGTGAGAATGCTGAATTGCTGGTTGTTGTGTCTGCAGCTTCTGTTCATGTTGTCTTTTTTATCTGATTTGCCTTGGACCTGGGAGAACAAGCTGTCTGTTCTCTGTCCTTGATGACACGCTCAGTGTTACACTGCCAGCTTTCTCCCAGGGTCATTTCCTAGATACCTGCTATAACAGCAGCCTTTTATGCAGTTTCTGCATGTCTCCTCTTTCTCTGAGACATGAGGGTGTTGTCCCACTGTTCACATTTATCCTGCTTGTCATCATCTGTTCTTTCTAATGTGGGTCTTAAAAAGGTTTAGCAAAGCTGCCTTGAGACTTGAGAGTAGTTTTTCTTGGTGGAGCTTTGAGCAGCTTCATCAGTTGCATGCAGAAAGAAAGAGTGGTTCATCAATTTATATTGCCTATTTGGAGCCAACTTCAGAAGCTGTGGACTTAATTTTTGGTCTTAATCTGACAAGAAATCACGATTTAATTGGAACCCTTTCTTGGAAAAGCTCCCCATTCCTTTTTACTGGAATCATTTTGATTTTTGGACTTCACTGACCATGGCTTTTCTTCTGGTCTTGGAGTTCGTACTAGAAATGTAATTTCTCCTGAAACTGGTCTGAAAGTCCATGGAGTGTTCAGATGTGGGGTGACTGTCAGAAGCCACCTCATTTTAATTTCAGTGTGTTCTTCAACACATAGCAGAAGTATCCTGCAATTTCTAGAAATCAAACCAGAAGCCACTTACCAGTAACTGGAAGTCCCCCCCCCACCTTGTGTGAAAGTGGGCTTTTCTGCTTATATTAAATAAAAACATTCTGAACTTTAAATGTATACATACATAGGCATAAAATCATCATAAATTAGTGAGGTATAGTGAATCCCTATTCCTCTCTTTGTTAGACTTGCTTCAGTTATTCTTCATGAAGGTGATTATTCTTACTTGAGTTCTCTGTTTGCAGGAAGAGGTGAACACCAAAACCCAGCTGATGGCTGTTGTGTGTGATTCTTTGCTCACATTTACTTCCATGTGCTTGCTCACGGTGTTACTGGTTACTGCCTTCCCATGTTGCACATCAACAGTTTCTTCTGTGGAACTTTTTTGTTTTCTTCAGGACTTTCACTTAGCTTTAATTGGCAGTAATCTAAAATATGAAGAGTTATTGGTAGTGGAAAGTGCAGACCCCTTTGGTAAGCAGTAGCACCTGCATTTCCTGATCAGTAGTGTATAAAACTTCAACATCAAGCAGCCCTCATATGAGGGACACAGTGTCATACAGCCCCCAACTCTATAGCTGCTTTCTTCTGCGTTTCAAAGCATTTGGAGACTGAAATCCACATCTAGTTGCTCTTCTGAGTCCTGTAGCATAGTATGGAACACACTGGCTCTGCTTTTCCATGGAATAGGGTGAAGGAAATGAACTGGGGAGAAGCAGTGTCGCTAGTGGTAACAGTGGGATAGCAAACAGCAAAACGCAGTGGTGGTTGGCTTGCAGCACTTGGTGTTCCCTCTTCTAACAGCAGCACCAATTTACATTCAAGATGTTGGCATGGAAATGTGTATGCCCTGCTGCTTGCTTCCAAAGACCTGTTTACTGCCTGGCATGACAATGTGCTCAAGTCTCAGTGGATGTGTAATTGGGAGTACCATGCCTGCCACCACAACTCTTCAGCTACTCCCTCAAGATGTAAGCTCTGTAGAGGTTCTTGACCACATAATTTTCTTGTTCATCACTTCTGTTATGCAGCTGGTCTGAGGAGGAGGTGTTTTACAAAGAGGATGTTGGATCAGGTGCAAGTACTTTTTCTGCCATACTGCTTTGGCACAGGGATTTGATTGCTGTCCCCACACAAGATCCTCCCCAGTGCTGATCCAGTTCCTGTGGTCTGTGAGATTTTAGTTGTCTTTGGTGCTTGCTACATGCCTGCCACCAGCACTTAGCTCCTTAACAGTGGTTTATAGAAGTGATGACACAAGAAAGAGACTGGGATGGTCTTTACTTGTTGCAGGGTTTTTATCCCCCTGTGGGCTGCTTTGGCAGGAGGCTTTGCTGCCAGCACGTTTGGTCATCTGTTGCTGTGAGGCAGTCATCTGGCCTGGTGCATGCTGTTGCAGTAATGGTGGGACAGCTAGATCCGTGCACATTCCTCTTGAGGACAGTCAAGTGTTGTAGGTAATAGCCATTGTGTAGCCTTTCTTCTTCAGGCTGATGTAGAGACTGCAGAAGCTCTTTGGCTCTCATGATTTAACAGCAGCTTTGAGACTCAACAGTGAATTCCAAACTCAAGCTCAGGATCTAGGGAATCGCTCAAGAGTTTCATTCTTGGGGTTTTTTTCCCCAATAATGGTTATACCATCTTCAGAGAGTCTGAGAAGGTAAAGACCTCAAAGATGCAGAGGGCCTGGTGCCTTGGCCAAGCTGACGTTTTGCCTTTGTTTATCAACCCCTCTTAACTTCATGAGGAATGGAATAGTAACTCTCTCTACCCTCGTGACGTTTGGTTGTTTGCTTCTGCCTTTCTGCTGCCTCAGTCAGGAGGGATTTTGTTTTTCTCTTTGAACAAGGAAGAACAAAGATTTGGATTTTAATTGCTCATGTGTAAATGCCTAATGCTTCAGGAGAAATCCCTACATATGTAACAGAAGTGTACGCTCCTTTTCCTCTGTTGCTTTGCCCTAGAAGAGTTGTGTTTTCAGAGGGAACACAAAACTCCTTGGTTTATGGGATTAAGATAAACCCACTTACTCTGCAGTAACATTCACAGGGATAAAAATGCAGGTTTTAGCCAAAGAGTTGAATGCAGCATACATTATCAAATAGGAAAAACCCCTCTTCCTAGTAGATTATCCTTAACACTTCCAATGTACAGTTAACGTTCCAACTGTCCATCCTCATGAATCGTGTCCTCTTTTACTGTGCATCTTTGTATCAGTGACCATGTGCTGGCACAGCCAAGGCTTGGCTATACCTCTACAGTTCAGGCTGTTTTCTATGTGTACTTTTTTCTCTAAATGATATTTTTAATCCACTTATACATTTTTTCAGCTGCCAAATGGCCCTACTGCTGTGGCAGATACTTTGGCTTAGTGCTCTCAGTCTTTATCCTTTGTATGTCCAGGTTTTTTTGGTTACACAGCACTCATCAGCTACTTGCTGCTGTTGCTCTACTGAGCTTCTAGAAGAGTGTGAGGGAACTTTTTTCTCTGTGTGTGCACTAAGGAGGTAGTGTTCTGCAGCATCTTGCTTTTAGCTGTGTGACCCAAGTTTAGAGGCAGTCATCGTGGAGACTTGGAGGGGATCTGCAGAAAGTACAGCAGTGGTGGCTTTCACATACATTGGTATTAGGTTTGTTACCATAGATATGCAAATAAATACTATCATCATCACTGACTCCCTGATGCTCACACCAGTCCATAAAACATGGCAGTTTCTTCCTCAGTCCTTACATGCATACCTGCTACTCGACACATACGTGGTTTATTAAGATATCTCTTGGAAGGAGGGTGCAGATGAAGACTTAGACTGACTGTGCTATTCGGTAACAACCAGAAATTTCCGCTAGCAAGAAGCTTTAATGTGGTTGCCAGTATTGTATTAAGCGTGTTTCTTTTCGGAGGGTCCTCCAGGTTTGCCCACCCACTCGGCTGTGTTCAGTCATCTAAAATAATGTTATTTCTCTGTATGTACACATCTGTTTTCACTCTGTTGCCAATTGAAATGCTGCTGTATATTCTCTGTGTATTGTGGCTGCTTTCCCAGCATACTGAAAATTTACGCAGTGTAAGGGGATTTTACAAGTTCTCGAAAAACACAAAGTATTTTCCCACAGTAGCCACACCATAGAATGTCTAAATGAAATGACATCTATCCACAGAATTGAAATGTGCACCTGCATATCACTTACTGCTTTATCTTGCCTTCACATAGACAGAAATAATACTTGAATTTCTTTTATTTGAAGCTAACGTTTTCTTAAGGGGAGCTTAAGCAGCTTCCTATAGCGAACTTCTAAGAATTAAGCCAGCTAGAGACCCAAATGTCTAGTGAGCATACTTTGCTGACTGCTGTTTTGTTTAGGAAGCTGTTACAAGCAAAATTTCTGATTTGTGGTGCTCTTAATGTATTCTGTAGCTATCAGTAATCACACAACTGAGGTGTGGACGTGCTCGGATGGCGTTTGAGCACCCGGCAGCTTGAGTAATCCAGCATGTGTTATGTGCAGCTGCTTATTTCAGACCTTTCCAAGAACATTGCTTTAGGGAAACTCTCCCTGAAACACCTTTAGTTTGGATGTGTGAACATAACATGGTTTCTAAAATGAATTAAATTGGGCAACTCATCTGTGGTGCTTTGTATCTCCTGCATCTTCAGTGATAGTATTAAATACCTCATCTTCAGTTCTGTAATTGGTTCATGCTACTGATGGATGTCGGAAACCCTTGTTTTTTCTAAGGGTCACCTATAGCAGGAAGGGACTTAATGAGTTGCTGTTTTGCCCTTCTTGAACAGGGGGTAAAACTTGAGATAAAGTTTGAGAATTGCCTGTCCTTCCTCCCCAAAACCTCCATCCCAAGCTGAGCACAATGAGCAGTCTGCTACCTTCAGGGCAGGAGCCCAGGGCTGAGCCAGCACAGTGTCAGATGTGAACATTTCAAGCTCAGCTCCCAGTCTAGCAGTCAGCAGTGTGTAGCTGGCCAGAAAAACTGATCCCAAACTGACAGATGACTTGCTATCTGAATTTCATTAGCTTCCTCACCAAATTAGAAGAGAATGAGAGGGGATGAATAACTTGTCAGCATGCTCCTCTAGAAGCTTCTCTCATGATTTAGACAAATTCTGTGGCACATCAGGTTTGTATTATGAGTCTGTATAATTCTCTCCAAATTGCATAATGGGAGACAATTGAAGGAGCAAATACACGGGAAACAAAGCAGTAGGTTGGTTTCCCTTGGAGCAAACGCATTTTCCTAGAATTGGGACGTCATAGTTGCGCTGCATGTTTGCCTTTAAGTGTTGGAGTTGTCTTCCAGTCCTGGGGGAGCAGCAGAGGTCCCTGCTATTGCTTTGAATGTTAGGATTTGGTTCTAAATACGCTTTTCCAAACAAACTGGCAGTCAATCAGCTTATCCCATGCAGTACTTGAGAGGGATCCCAGGGAAATAGCTGAATAAACGCCTGTTGTGGTGCCTGTGCTGGAAGGTAGAGAGCATCCCAGCCTACTGGTACTGCAGGTCTTGCCTGGAGTGCTGTGCACAGATGCCATTATTGTTGTTGTTACCAGCTTCCTATCTAATATCCAACAGTTTTTGATTCCAACTTTGTTTGTCTGACAACTAATAAAGTTGATTAAAACACAGAAATCATCCTGGTTTGGCTATGAAGTAGTTTGTGTCTTTGTAAGGCACGTCAGGTCTCTTCCCAAAGAAGTATATTTCAGAAAGAAAATGTTGAGAATTACATTTCCACAGGTTTAAGGGTGGGAAATAAGCTTGTGTGTCATTTGAAATATTATAGATTCTGTTATTTTTTATTTGTATGATGCTTTAAGGTGCTTAGAGGAGGCTTTCATATCTCCAAATCCCTTTCTAAGATGTGTAACAATACTTAATAGGTGAAATGACTGTGTAGGGGCAGGTAAGGTCCCACAAATTCCCCATTGTGTTTGGCAGCTCTGTGCTGCTGGTTGCCTGGGGAGGCTGAACATGGCACTCCCCAAGCTCCTGGCTTGACCCTTGATCCTTAGGCCACAGGGCCATGTAAATATGGGTCAGGGTGGAACTGAATTGTTAGAAAATTTATCTCTGGTGGCTCCTGCTTTGGAAATTCTCCTTAAGGTTGGTTGGCCATAATTTTCCCTACTAAACCCAGCTTTTTTGGTGACAAATTATAAACATCCTAACTGTAACTCATTGTTTTGCCTGTATTTGTTTTTTGGGTTTTTTTTGAGGGGGGGAAGAAAAGATGCTTTTAGGTTTTTTATACTTGAGAGGTAAGGATGATGTGTGTGAAGGTGGAAAGCTTGCTGTGGGTGTGTTGGAGTAGTTGGGTGAAGCACACAGCCTTATGCCTGACCCCTGGTTGTTTCCCCTCCTGTTAGACTATAGAATCTAACTGGCGGTGTGGGCGACACAATCTGCAGAGGATCCAGTGCCGCTCCGAGAACAGCAAAGGGGTCTACTGCTTACAGTACGACGACGAGAAGATTATCAGTGGCCTACGAGATAACTCCATCAAGGTAAACACCATTCCCCATCTTTTCCCCAGAGAGAAGTAGGTAATGCTGGCTGCTTGGGTTCATTTATCCTCTCTCTTCACGGGACAGGATTTATCTGTGCAGGGTTTATGGGATGGGATGTCTTGTGTAGCATAGCAATGTCTCACCTGTGTTTTGCTCTGGAAACGTTGGGAAGTGTCAGCTAGAGAGGGAGCCTGTTGGTCACACATCTTTCCATGATCACTGGCTACTTCACCATTCTGACAAAAATTTGCATCGAGACCTCCGTAAGCTAACAGGGAGGACATGCCCGCTGCCAGTGGGCTCTGCTTGCTCTCTCTAGTTTTCTTCCTTCTTTTGTAGTTCAGTTCTTAAACCCCTGTTCTGGGTCCTGATAAGCCATTTATGTTTAATATTTTTGACAGATTTGGGACAAAACAAGTTTGGAATGTTTGAAAGTATTAACAGGACATACTGGCTCAGTTCTTTGTCTGCAGTATGATGAAAGAGTCATCGTAACTGGATCCTCAGATTCTACAGTGAGGTGAGTGCTAAGCTTTTGCATAAAAACCATTGAGTACCAGTGCTGGGAATGCTTACAATAATCTCTAAATGTCAGGAGCCATCCCTAATATGAATGTGATACTATTATTCCAAAACCAAGATATTCACATACTTGGCAACGTATCATAGTCAATATTCCCGCCCCCCAAATCTGTCTCGTTGTCTTTTAGCATTAAGAAGTTTGAAGGACCTGAGTGACTGGAGGCATATCCTGAAATCGTGGAATGGCTGCTGGCCAACTATACAATAACTTCTTCATTTAGGGTTTCTTGTACTGCCTTCTGTCGTCTCTTAATTATGACTGTTAACGAAAGGGTATTGGTATATATGGAGCACTTGTCTGACTGAAATTTTGATGATAGTTTAACTTCTTGTGTGAGTTCAGTGATCATTAGGTGTCCAATATGAAGGCTCTCAGGTACAGTTCAGTGGAGGACCTTGTCTCCTCCTGGTTTCTGGCACAAGTACAGGTAGCAATCTCTGTAAAACTTTACCAAGGTTTAGAGCTGACCTTAACACCCTTCGGGTGCTATAAATTAAGCTGTGGTTTCTCACTAGGGAAGTAGCCCTGGAGGGTCCTACATACCAGTCACTACTGGTGTGCACAAAACCTGAATGAATGGTGTAAAACTGAAAAAAACATCACTGTTTTGCATAGTGTTTGGTTTGGTCTGTTGGTCAGTTTATACATCATACAGGCTTTAGTCATCCTGGAAGAGTTGTAGAGCTGTTAAGCAACTCTTTCTGGCAGTGGTGGTCCCAGTGTAGGCTTTTCCTGGCCTAACTGTTCATTGCTGTTAATTGTTGCTTGTGGGTCTGAGTACTGAAGTACAGCTTTTCCCCAGCACCCATCTTCCTACCTTCCTCAAGAGATGTGTAACTGCCAGAGAGCTCTCAGTTAGAGATAGCAGGAGGCTTGTGCTTGTTTACGCTTTATACCATGTGTAGCCGCTGTCCCTCACTTGGAATAAAATCCCTTCCTTTTGCAGAGTTTGGGATGTAAATACTGGTGAGGTTCTGAACACGTTGATTCATCACAATGAGGCAGTGCTTCATTTGAGGTTCAGCAACGGCCTAATGGTGACGTGCTCGAAGGACAGATCCATCGCCGTTTGGGACATGGCATCACCTACTGACATCACCCTGCGCCGCGTCTTGGTCGGCCATCGTGCTGCTGTTAATGTGGTGGACTTCGATGACAAGTATATTGTGTCAGCGTCAGGGGACAGGACCATTAAAGTAAGTTGGCAGTGGGAGTCGCTGAGGGGCTCACAAGCAGTTTGTGCCTTTGCCTTTACGGCCAGCTGGCTGCTTCCCGTGCTGGGGGCGCTGGGGGCGCGGAGCGTTCTTGTGGCTCCTGTCTACGAACGCAAAAAAGCACAGTCCCTTTGCTGGTTCAGCTGTAGCCTCGAGGTCACTTTGTTTGTGAAATGTGGCACAATTTGTGCCTTTTTCCAGCAGTACTTTTTATTTCAATTGGCAATCCTCTTCCAGACGCGAAATGTATCGGTGGCTGTTCCTCACCACGCCTTCCCAGCAGCAGAACCAGACGTTGCCATGTTTGAAGAATTAGGAGGCTGGATTGAAGGCTGTTACATACCAGAAGATTTGAGTTACCCAGAGTGTATTAATATAACAGGGGTATTTCCACCCTTCCCTCTCTAGAACCAGAGCTGCCTTAGACTGTGCCAAAAAGCTCTCGGCAGTTTAATGCCCAAATATCTGCCAGAGATCCTGCTGCACTCTGTGTTGAGAAATCAGTCACTGGATACTCTACACTACAATTGCGGTGACAGTTCATCAAAAATGGGCAGAGTTGGTTGAATCATTCAGTGTTAAGAAAGAAGCAGCCACTAATCTCAAAGGCCACAATTTTGGCTTTCACTTAGTCATAGATTGCTAACGATTTCTTTTGTAAAAAGTTGGGTTTCTGTACACAGTAACTGCCACTTTTAAAAATGATTGCTAACTACCAAGGTTCGAGTGTAACCAAGCTTTTGGAAACATTTGGGGCAGTCTCTAACCCCTGAAAATACTTTATATGCACACCCCTCAACTTCTCTTGTTGACTCGATGTGCAGTAGCAGTGCCCGTGGCTCTGGGCAGTGCCAGGTCACTGTAGTGCCAGGCTTCTGTTTAAAGCCAGGTACCCGCTCTTTGTCCATAGAATTACTGTGTGAGCTTCCATTCCACTGCCCAGACAAGGCCAGCCTCAGACCTCTTTATGAGTTCATCACAACTTCTGTTGGCATTCAACCCCCTTGTTTGGTCATCATGCTCAGAGGAGTGTTTATTTTGTGTTTCACAGGTCTGGAGCACAAGTACATGCGAGTTTGTTCGTACTCTGAATGGGCACAAGCGGGGCATTGCATGCCTCCAGTACCGGGATCGACTAGTTGTCAGTGGCTCTTCAGACAATACCATTAGGTGGGTGCCAGCGAGCTGCTGTCTGGTGTGTAACAGTGTCAACACTTGCACGTGGTAAAATGGGATTTCTCCAGGCCCTTGGTGCCGTCCTGCTGCACCACGTGTGCAGAACATCCATGACATGCCTTGCTCTTGGAGCAGGTGATGTTTGACTGGAACTTCATTCAGTGCCAGAGTAAATGTGTCCCATCCCTGTGGAAAAGGTGGGACACTGAGGTTTATGTCACAGCTAAACAAACCTTCTGGTCTCCTGCTGTGACTTGAGAGATGGTGTTAGCGACTGGTTTTCTCAGTTACTGTCTGAATCTCTGATCACTGGTTTATACAGGATAGGGTAAAGTGTATTCAGGTTTCCCAAGGTAAATTAACATATATCCAACCATTACTTGTATGTAATTTTGAATGACTAAATTGATTTTGATATACTGCAGCTGCAACACAAACGTGTCTCTGAATTGCATGTAAGGACCTTCTCATGGCTTCTGAAGGAAACTGGGTGGTATGTCCCCAGCAAGCCATGCAGCAGCTTGCTGCAGTCTGCCTGTGAGTCTCAGGGACAGTGCTGAACCTCAGGTGCTCAGAGATGTTCTCCTCTGCTCTCTTCAGGCTATGGGACATTGAATGCGGTGCCTGTTTGAGAGTATTAGAAGGCCATGAAGAACTGGTTCGATGCATCAGGTTCGACAATAAGAGGATTGTTAGTGGAGCCTATGATGGGTATGTTTTCAAAGCAGTTTCACACAATGTTGCCTTTCTCAGCAAAGCAACTTCTGAAAGCCCTTGAGCCTTGTGTAAGGGTTCTCTTCTTCTGATTTGACTGATGGACCAACATTTAACCGAGTGCCTTTGGCCTGAGCACTTCACCGCAGCAGGCTGCAGCTTCAAACAGCAAAGAAACTGCTTTTCTGGTGCTGCTTAGCACACTCCTGATTTGTTTACCACTCAAGTTTGACTTTCCATAGAAGGGAAGCTTTGTTTGGCTGTTTTCTTTCATCCTTCAGGAATTGCTCCTTGTTGGGTTCTGTGTGCTTGTAGTAGTTTAAGCTTTCTAAGCTTAAACTACAGCAGCACTGAAAATGTTTATTGCAAGCATAACTCTGTCTTGTGGGGCTTGAGGAACTCTTTAGTGACCGTCTGTGGTGGGGTGAAAGCAGGAGCTCCACTGTTAGCAGTTCTGATGACTTGCTTAGTATTTTCAGTGGGTGGTGGATTCAGGACACCTTACATCATGTCCAGTTTCCCCATTTCTCTCCCTGCCTCCTCTTCAAGAGAACAGTATCTTTAATGAAAGAATTCTTGAGCTGTGTTTGCCTTATATTTGGGTTCAGGGTCTCACTGGGATGGTGGTCTCAGCTTAATTCCTGCTGGAGTTTTGTACCTCATCAGTAGTGCTTAGAGCTTTTGAGGCCATCTGCAGTTCCAGAATGGCTTGTCCAAATCCACAGTAATTACTCTCTCACATAACCAACCCACTTGGCCCATTACAAAGCCATCACTCTGTCATTAAATACAAAGCTGCTGTGTTGAATGAGATGGAATGTGTTTGGGGAAGGTAAATTCTGATGCTCTGCTCGATTCAGATAAACCAGCTGTAGGGCAAGGCAGGCATGCTTCCAATGCTTTGGGGTTTCTTCTGTGCTTGTGCTTGAAACAATGCTTCCATAACCACCACCTTCTTTTATTTTATAGCAAAATTAAAGTTTGGGACTTGCAAGCTGCTCTTGACCCTCGTGCCCCAGCAAGTACATTATGCCTGCGTACGTTAGTGGTATGTAAAATCAATTCATCCGGTTTACCTGAAACACTTCGTGTCTAAATGAGGTGGTTTATTATGTTGTAGGGGGATAGGTGGAAAATTCAGGAAGGTTTATAAAGCATAGACTGCTGCTCATTCTAAGAATAAAGAACAATTTATGTATAGTTCATCATGAATGGTTTGGAACTGAGCTTAAAAGAAAGTTTTTTCTAGTTTGAAATGCTCAGATACTTTAAAAATAATCAGCATGACACTCTTTCATATCATTCTGGTTATTGGTGTGTTCCCTAATATCGTTTTAGGCCTGGCTTTAAATTTCCTGTTATTAAACAGGGAGGAGGAATCTCAGGAGCCTTTCCCAACCTTTCTTCTAATCCCTTGGTCTAGAGGGAAGAGCTGTGAAGGGAGGTTGAGTCAAACAGATTACCACAGGAGCTCTGGTCTCTTCAAATAAGACTGTTGCTGAAGTTTTAATTTTCTTTGTGATTTATGTATTGTTTTATCACAGTAGGCTTAATTAAAAATAAATTAGGGATCTGGGTTTGTTGTTCTTGTCACTGAAACATGTGTGGATTTTAATGTCAGAAATCAGTTTGACGAGCTAGTAGTGACCCAAGGTTGCTGTCTGTGATGGTAACCGCTTACTCAACGTGTGCTTGGCCTTTCCAACACCTCAAGAAGTGTTTGTTTGGCCAGAAGTGCTTCACACCTTCCTTCCTGTCCAGTAGTCTTTGCAGAGAGAGGAGATCTCACTATTCCATACGAACATGGTATATTTAGCTTTGCTGAAGAAGTTGATTCCTTCCCGCGGTGGCTACACTGTAGCTCAGGTCAGTCTGACAGCATCAGTTCTCTAATAAAGGTAGTGTCCTACTTTTAAAGAGATGAAAAGTGGAGCAGCAAGGCAAAGAGGAGAACCTTTTCTGTGCCTCTTGCCATCCCTTAGAGAGATTTTGAAAGAGCTGGTGGAGCATGCACTCCCCCACCTCCCTTTCTTAAGGCAGCGTGGCAGCAGTGTGCCCCGACTAGAGAGTGATCTGTGAGGATCGGCGCAGCAGCGTGGCCCAGCTGAAGCTCTGCTGTGGGCTGGGCAAAACCAGAGTCAGCAGCAGTGGTGGTTGCTAGTGTTTTGAAAGAGAAGGAGCCCTGGCACATCATCAGTGCCAGCCAGTCTTCTAAGCTGCTGCTGCTTGATTGATAGGCAGCTTTGGGTGTAATTACAACTCAGGGTTTCTCACTAGCACAGAGTTTGAATCCACTGTGCTTTCAGTACCAATGTAGTAAATGCTACTTGCTTCTTGCCTTGCTAACTGGTTTTGTCTCACCTGCAGGAACATTCAGGACGTGTCTTTAGACTCCAGTTTGATGAATTTCAGATCATTAGTAGTTCTCATGACGATACAATTCTGATTTGGGATTTCTTAAATGTGCCACCCAGTGCCCAGAACGAGACCCGCTCTCCATCTAGAACATACACGTACATCTCCAGATAACAGTCTGCACTTTACTACCCTCAGAAGGTAAGTCTCCCTCTTTAGATCGGGTGTGTTATAAACATCTGATACCACCACTCTGCCTGCGCATCCGCTTAGTCAAAACAAGAAGCCAGTGTTTTTCTTCAAACACATTTATGCCACTTTTCTCACGATGCAGTCTTCATACAGTCATGCTTCAGCTTACAAACCTTGTCATGTTACCATACTGCCTTCTGTGGTCCTTGCAGTTTAAATTGGGCACTTCAGGTATTGTTTGGAAAGCTGTTACGTATCTTTAGGTGTTGAGGAGACTTGGTGTACTGCGTGGCTACTCCAGATACCCTGTGAAGTCAGAGCTTTTAGGGTTCTTGATGGCTCTGCTCACTGCATGAAGCTTTGTAATGAGTGTGGTAACACACCTCTGGTAAGCTGAAAGGGTGTGTGCTCTTTGGAGAAAGGTGTGTCAGAAATGAGACGCCCCAAGAGAACCACAAAAGGCAGGGAAAGCTTTCAGACCTGCAAACCACCCCTGGTCAGGCAGCATGACAGCCCCGAGCTGGCAGAAGCACTTAAACCCTCTTTGTTTCCATTCTCTGCAAGTCAGCTTCGTTTAGTGCTCGAGGGACGGTGGGCAAAAGCTCCGTTGCAGATCCGTGTGCTAGAACAGTGGATTCTCTTCCTCATGTCATCTACACTGCTGCCAGCACTTGCACTTCCAACTGTGAACGCTGGGGCTCGGGAGCGCCGAACTGCCGTAGCAGGGAAAGCAGTCGCCCCTTTCTCTGGTGCTGAGGCTGGATGCTTCCAAGGAGGTGGAGACACCGCAGGAGCTGGGGAGTAACGTTGCCCAGTAACGTTGAGTTCAAGTTGCCGATTTATTTTATTTGAAGTAGATAATGAGTAGTTTGCTTAAACCTTGTGGGAAAAGCTTTCCCTGCCTTTGTGTAAGCATGGATTTTCAGAATCTCTGTGTGTATGTTTCTCTGTGCTGTGGCAGTGAGTTCCTTGGGTTTTTACATTCCTCTTGTAGGATCTCTGCTTCTGGCTAAGAAATACTTTCTTTGGTGTAGACCCAGTTCAGTTCTTTGAGATGCTGGTTCTTAAAAACAAGTTTTCTTTCACCTGTAAGAATTCCTTGGGAAAAGCACTGGCTGCCTTCCCTGCTAACTGACCTCCTGCCCCATTTGAGAAAAGCCACAGTACCGTCCTCTCTGGATCTGTCTACCAGAGGGACAAGGCAAGACATTGGCCATCACTAGTTCAAGTTGCCTGTCTTTCTGAGCCTGTAATTAACATTATGGCCACAGGTAAGGAGGAGGTTAATGCTGTGTTGTGAGCTGGTGTGCAGAACCAGCAGTTAATGGGACTGTGCTGTAAAGCTGTGTCTGAACACTGCTGCAAGGGCAGCTCAGGAAGAGCCAGGTCCTCCAGCACTGCCTACCTGTCACTCCCACTCAACAAGCTCGTTTGGTCGGGGATGAGCTGCTTGTGTCCCTGTTGTGGGAGGCTTGGCACTGTCACTGCCCGTGACACCCGTAGGGACTGCGACCTGCTCCTTTTCAGGATGAGGTGCTGCCTTGGCTTCTGTGCCCCCTGACTCCACATGTAGGTGAACTCCTGCTGTGGAGACCCCAGGGCTTCTTCAACTTGGTTTTCCCATGCTATGGAAAACACTTTTGTCCTTTCTGAACAATTTATTTTCTCCCCATGCCTTCCCAGGCATATAGAATAGGCTGTGTGAGAGCACAGTAGCTTTGGGAGTGATCTCCAGTCCCTACACCTGTCCGGTCTTCTGTTAACTTACAAGACAGCTTGAGATTGTCAGATTTATTTTTGGTTTGATTTTAAAAAAATGCAGAAGTACACTGGGCAAACTTCTCTTACTCCCTTTGGTTCCTGGGGAAGCTAGACACAGCGTGTCTTCAGCACAAAAGAAGCTAGGAGTTGAACTGGAACCGACTCCCTTGAGCAGCACTGTGCTGGTGCCTCGCTTTCCCCTCGCCCTACGGCAGCCCGCCAGACCCGCGGTCACTGACATCCACCAGTGACATATGGAACACCCTTGGCAGCACATTCATCCATTCCAGTTCTGCACAGCCTGTGTCTGACTCGTCCCATGCCCCAGAGCCACCACCATGTCGACTCCCTGTCCTGGGAGCTGTTGGTGTGGGGAGTGACAGTCCCTTAGTGGTTATTGCCCGTGTAGCAGCGATGCTGGGATGTCACTTTTGACAGGTTTGTCTGAATTCAGAATCCAGACCCCATAAACCCACATAAGATGATGGCCACACAGCTGATATTTCATCATGCCATGTAATGAAACAGCTTTGTGTGCTCTCAGACATTACAGCTGTCTGAGTTCTGAAGCAGCCCTGCACACTTACTTTACCAGGCTCGCAACGTTCCGTCCCTTCACAGCGGATGGGTTCTGACAGGCCTGGCAGTTGGCTCTCAGAGTTTTATTGCTTTCTGTTCAATTTCAGTTGTTTATTGTAACATGATAAAAATTGTTCCCATATGATAGTCTAATATTCTTATATTAAGCCCCAGGCCTTGGGCTGGGGGAAGGGAAGTCAGTGGGAAGTGCTTAGAGATGTTTTAGCCTTTCATGGGAATTTCATATCACAGAGGGCGGCTCTCTGTGGGGCAGACAACTGGTTTTGGGAAGTGGCAAGTGTTCCCGGTGTCCCACGGAAAGGAAACCTTTATAGCAGTTGTCTGTGGGTCACTGTTTCACTGAATGGTGTTCAGCAGTTCAGCAGGCAGCCAGCCTGGCCAGGGGTGTAACTGTTCATCTCCGGGAGGGGTTTGGGCCCTCAGTGCCTGTAGGGATCCCCCTGACTTGCGGTCTGGAGAACAGGTCTGACGGGGAGAGGCTGAGAGCGCCCAGCCTGGAGAAGAGGAGGCTGAGGGGAGACCTTGTCGCTGTCTGCAGCTACCTGGAAGGAGGGGGCAGTGAGGTGTTGGCCTCTTCTCCCTGATAACTAATGACAGGACAAGAGGGAACGGGCTCAAGTTGTGCCAGGGGAGGTTCAGATCGGATATTAGGGAAAATTTCTTCACCGGAAGAGTGGTGAAGCATTGGAACAGGCTGCCCAGGGAGGAGATGGAGTCACCATCCCTGGAGCAGTTAAAAAATGGGTAGATGTGGCACTTCTGAAGATGGTTTGGAGGTTATGGTGGTGTAATGCTGATGGTTGGACTTGATGATCTTGAAGGTCTTTTCCAACCTTGGTAATTCTTTGATTCTAAGAGAAGTGCCAGCCTGAAGGTGACCCCCACACAACAGTGCCATTGGGAATCTTGAGTTACTTCAGCTGACTTCAGAGCATGTCCTGCAGTGAAGGCAGGAGCCTGTGGCAGTGCACCTCTCCTCGAAGGGAGACTTCCAGCGGGGGGGGAATTATTACATGGCAGGTCTTTTGTCCTTTCAGCTTCAGCCTGGGGCGGGAAAGATGGTGGGGCCTAACCCCCTCCTCCAGCAGTTGGGTTTGATGTGTGTCAGCTCAGCTTGTCTCTTCTCTTTTTCAGGGTTTCACAGTCTTGAACTACTGGATTTTTGGCTACTCCATGCCTGAAGATGTTGATTGACAGCTAAAGTCAGAATTGGTTCATGATGCTGTGTAGATGCAAAGCAGCACAATTCTATATCTAAATTTCTTAATCTTTCCTGCTCTCGGTGGTCGTCTTTGAATTTACTGCAAATTCACTGACTTCGAGTAGATGAATTTCAGAAGCCTCTCCTTCCCTGCAGTGAGAAATCCAAAGCTTCACATGTAAATTGTCCCTAGAAACTGAACTCTGATGGCTTGTTTTTCAGAAATAAATCGGAAGTCAAGAAAGGACTTGGCCTAATTTATATTGCTTTGCACTTTTGTCTGACTTTAAAGGAAAAAAAAACATTCTCCAATGAAATTTGGGTGCCAAACACATACCCAGAATGTACAGAGCTTTGCTTTCCAAGTCACCATTGTCCTTTAGACCTTCCTGCCAGATTCAGAGCCTGTTTTGTTCGATAGGAGTGTACGTTGGACTCTTAGAAATATTTCTGAGTTGCTCAGTAATATTTTGGGATTACAGTTGACTTGTTTCCGCTCCGATAATTTCTTTTAAATGAAAGGTTTCCTGTAATTCAGGCTAGGGTATCGAAACTAGTTGTATAGCACTGTCTTTTTCCTTTTACCTGTGCTCTGTCCTCGGCCATCCTCGCTTCCTAATGTTGGTATAGTAAACCCCTCCCACGTGTGCTTGCCTCATCCCAGATACTGTATGAGCATGTAGATATGATGTACATAACAGCGCAGCCCCCGGGTGCTGGCGTCGGGGTCTCCTGACAGACACACTAACTCGAGGCCTGGCAGCAGGGTGTCCTGGCTCCTGGCGCCGCGGGGCTCGCCGGCGTTACCGGGCGCTGGCTCTGCGCAAGGAGGTTTCAGTATTCATTAGGGGTTGTTGTTTTGTTTGTTTTCTGGTTGGGTTTTTTGTTTTTGGTTTTTTTTTTTAACGGGAACTACATATTTTAAAATGTAATTTTTGGACTTTTTAAAGATTAAAACCAGTGTTTAATTTATGTTTGTATCTTATATTTTTGTGCCGCAGTAGTTGCAGGTGTCTGTTCACAGTGGCAGGTTCTCGCCCACCCATGTCCTTTAGCATTAGTTTGGCTGCGGGATGGAGACGGCGCCACGGGCCAGAGTAAGGGTGTTTCTGTTTGATTTGTAACACTTCCTTAGGGTGGGGCTGGAGGTCCCCGAGTCAGTGCTCTGGTTACCGTGCTGAGCTCCTCCTGCGCTAGGTTTCCTCTCCGTAGCTACCCGCTGTGACCACGCCACCACGTCCCGGCCGTGGCTCCGCTCCATTAGCAGCCTCTTGTTAGGCAGTCTCAGTAGTTCCTTTTTACACTGTCAGTGTCTCCCCTCTAATTTATGTGGTCATACAGACACCACTGCATTTGTCCCCTGTCAGAGTGAGGCACGGATAAATGCAACGGTGAACGTTTTACGTGTGTAAATGGGTGACTACAGCCCTTGGTGGCTTCTCAGCGTGACATCCGCCTGCTCTCCCGGGGAAGATGTGTGCTGGCACAGCAAGGTATCGGCGTTCCTCCAGCCCCTGTACCGCGTGTGCTTTCCTGTCCTCCGGCAGCACTCTGTTGGGTTTGTGTTTTTCCCATGTACAGTGGGGTGAGGGGATGTCCCATCGCTGCCACCATGCCGGCAGGACGCCCGTGGTTAGACACATCGTTCCTGTGTCCAGTGAAGTCAGAGCAAACATCCGTCAGAGCCACACCGAGCCGGTACAGGGGTGTGACTTCAGGTTTCCTCCTCCTGGCGGGAGGGAGGGAGGGAGGTGTTGGGATCAGTGTCCCAGTTAAGCTCCCGTTGACGTGTTACGACAGCAATATGTGTCCTTGAGGGGACCGAACGTGACGAAGAGCAGAAGATTCAGAACGTGCCCCTAAGCCTCCGTATGGTCACGTTTGGGTAAGCCTGGCAGTAGCTTGTGGAAGTGTCTTACTTCCCCTTCCCACCTAATAATAGCTTTAATATGAAACTCTTTCAAAAGACAGAATCTGTCACAACCCTGAAGAAAAAGCTATTTGTTTCCACAGAACCAAGTCCTTCTTTTGGGTTCTTTTTGTTTTGTTTTGTTTTTTTAATGCATGTGTAAGATTTAAATTCCTGTTTTTCCTTGGGAGATAACGGTATTTGAACATGCAGTCTGAACTTCTTTGTGCTTTGTGTAACATAGCAGTGGACTATTGTGATTGGCACCCAAGGAACTCGACTCCTGGGATTAATGGTAGTGATCCTGGCTGCACTCTGGACTTTGTTTTGCTAACCATGACTGAGCAACTGTACATTACTGCTATATTAATGTTTCAAAGCACTGGGATAGTCTAATTCTAACTTGTAATTATGTTTGCCAATTATCTGTTTGGAAAGTGGGTGTATGAACAGCTTCTTGAAACTGTTAAATTGTACAGATATCGTTCATGATCTAAAGCTTTGTACTGTGGAATGTGCTTAATAAAAAAAAAAAGTTTGAACTTAATTTGTGGAATAACTGGATCAGTGACGTCACCCAGCGCGACGTCGGTGTGGCGGGTTCGTGCAAGCTCAGTGCGGTTGCGCTGCCTCGGAGTTGGTAAGTGTTGCCCTTGGGCTGCCTTGGGGCTGTTGGAGACAGGCACAAGAAGGAATCTTTTTTCTTTCTGTACCAGGAATGCAGGTGGAGATTTAAACTGTCGCTGTTCCCAGGCTGCCAGAACGAGCCACACTCCTGCCTCTGCAGGTAAAGGCACCAGTTCACTCGGGTTTTCTTCAGCTAACGTGCAGTGACTCGTGGCAGTAAGTGATTCCCCATCCTTGTCCCCGCCTGTTTTGCCCTTGCCTGGTTAATTCATGAGTTGAGCTCCCTTTAAACCAAGCTGGGAAGCTGCTGCATGGTCACTGAGCTGTTCCAGATGGTTTCTGAAGGTCTGGACCAGAAGCAATCCAGTGGTGCGATCCTTGGCTGCTGCCTCATGCCATTGGCACAGGGGCTGAGCTGGGGCCTTGTTGCCTTGCTGGGGTTCAGGTACGAGAGCAGCATCAGCCTGAAAATGTCGTCTTCAGCTGTCGTGCTTCAGCCTCTGTTGTGTGTGCTGAGCTTGGGGCTCACCCTTCTCCCGGTGTTGTCTGGGTAAGGTGGGTGTTGGAAGCACCAGCTCAGATGTTTTAGAGGTGTGATGAATGCTGAGAACATGAGCAGGGTGAAGTATTAGCAAGCTCAGCCTTCAAAACCTCCCTGCAACACAGGTTACGTCTAATTCTCCTTGGCCACTGGACCATAACTTTCCAGGCAGTGTTGCTGCTGCTCAGATTGTAGCTGTGCTTCAACAAGAGGTGAAACTCTTATTGTCTGCTGAAGCACAGCGCAAAGAGCGGAGCCTGGCTGAGGGGGTGTGAGTGTCCTGCTGAAAATCATTATCCAGATGAGCCATAAAAGCTGATGGAACTCCAGAAATCCAGGCTATACACTTTGAGGTCAACCTCTCACGTTCCATCTCACCTGGGTGGCCTTTGGTGGTTTTGCCAGGTTTTTCCCTCACAGTTGTAGACTCTTTAACAGTCCTCTGTTAAAGCCAGTGAGAACCTCGCAGGGATGCCGCTGGCTCATCCCCCGTTCCCGGTGTGGTCTGGGGACTGCCTGGCCCAGGTTCAGGAGGGGCCATGGGCTGTTGTCGGGCTGTGCAGTCCCCTGTAGCCCTGGCCACAAAGCCATGTACAGGGTTGGGGTTCACCCCACTTGTTGCCTTGCGGGGGTCTGGGAGTTCCCTCTGCAGCAGTGCCTGGTGCTCTCAGGGGCTGGAGTCCCTGGGCAGCCACTGGTGCCCACTGCGATGGGCAACCAGGAAGGGGCTTGTGCAAGAAATGGGGTGATGGGTGTGTGTGGCGTCCACATCACCATGCTGGGGGGGTGATGTGTCGGGAGCCGTGTCACTGCCCTGACTTGCACAGTGTCATCTTTGGGGCTATGTCCTTTGTCACTGCTGTGGCCGTCCCCTGGGGAGGATCGAGGGGACAGGTGCCCTGCAGAGAGACACAGACCATCCCAGTGGGAACCTCTGACAGGCAAACAGTGGGTTGGGCCATCGTGCTGAGGTGGGCCTGGCAAGAAGGGTGAGTGCCAGTGGCTACTGCAGCTCTGGGTGTCCCAGCTGAGTGCAGCTCTCCAGCAGCTGCTGCTGGGATTGGTCATTGTCATGCCACAGTGTCCCCAGGGAACTCCCACTTGGCTTTACCAGGAGGCCAGAGCCTGCCAGGCTGTGCCCGTCCCCTGCCGCGGGGCAGCTCGGGCACGGAGGGTGGCAGTCATGGGGGTTATGTATTCAGGGGTGTGCTCTTGCCCACACAGTCCTGCTGCTCACGCTGGGCAGACACCAAACCTCTTCGCTTGGCTGGAACCAGGAGCTGTTAATCCGGTTTGAAGATACAGGGCCTGTTCCTGTCCCTTCCCGGTCCCTTGGGTGAACTGGAGGCTACAGACACATGTACAGACCAGCTCCTTGAGCTGCCCACTCACAGCAGGTAAGGTGTGAGATACAGCATTGTCCTGGGTAGTGGGACTGTCCCAAGTCATTACACAGTTTTGCTGACTAAATATGTTCTTAATGACCCAGTTACAGCTCTTGCTTACCCCCAGAGGGGTTTGCCCAGCTCAGCACCCACTGTCCCATTCACAGCTGGGCCTTCTGGTGCCCACCAAGGCTGAGCAAGGGCTGAGCTGGGCCCGGCCGGGGATGTGAGCTGGGCCAGGAATGGCCCAGCCTCCGCTCGCCAGCGCAGTGCAGCAGCACTGGGTGGCCCCTTCTTTATCTGGAGACGGGTCTCAGGCTGAGTAGAAACAGCTTTTCTTGTCTGAGCCATTTAAATAATCACAATTTCATCTTTTCCTTGGCACAGGCCAGTGCAAATAGTGGGATGCATTTGTATCTCTTGACTATTTTTTTCCGCAGTCAAAAATGTTGTGTTTTCTTTTCCTCCTGTCTTTCCTTTGAAGAAGCCCTTTGAAGGTTTTAATTTTAGTTCCCAAACCCATCACACTCAGAAGAAAAGCTTGCTTTTTTTTCCTCTTCATCTTCCACTGGGCAGGGCTGGCACTTCCACACTGGAGAAGCCAGTGAGCCAAGGACCAGGGGCTTTGGCTTTGCCAGATGAGCCTCTCAGCTGGGGGGGAATGGGGAACGTGGTGGTGCCCATCCTTTGAGAGGTCATGGAGCCACCTCAGTAGCAAAGGCTGCTCCTCAGCTGGGCCATCCCTCTGGGAAAGCCTCTGCTGAAAGGGAAGGGCCTCTTCTGTGGCCAAACTTGCGCCTTGAAGAAATGGAAGGTAAACTGAGGCACCAGGCCTGGTGCTGGCAGTGCTGTGGGGCAGGGCAGGGCTCTGTGTCTCCATGTCCGGCAGCTCATGGCTCTGGCTGTGCAGCTGTCATTTGCCCAATGTCACATGCAGCCTTTGATGACCCTCAAGTAATTACTGAGCTGTGTCCTCACCAACCTGGGGACAACCCTGAGGTCTTGCTAGAAGGAAGAGGTGCCAGCACAGGTGAGGACCACTGTGCCCCGCTGTGCCCGTCCCTGGCTCTCAGCTGGAGAAGCTGATCCGCCATCTTGGGCCCTGTCTCACCTGCAGCCGGGGGAAGATGCTGCCCCACCCTTCTGGTGTTCCCCTCTTGTTTCTCGCAGGGGAACAGTAACAGAGATGAACAGACACAAAAGGGTTCAAATTTCCATCTCCTGGGGGTTCCTCATCATTTGTAACAGCTTTGCTGTAAGGGACCTGTCGCTAAGGGCTGGGATGTGTGGGAAATACGTTTCTCAAAGAGAGTTGCTGGAATTCCCAGTGATTTTATAAAGAAAAAACCCCAAACAAACAATAGTGAAGCAAAAGAAAGGTGAGGAGAGGTTCCAGTGTGTGATTCTCTCCACTGGAAGGAAACCCTGGGGTTGGTGTCGTCAGAGCCCCCTGAGCCAGGTCCTGCAAGGGCTGAGCTGCCCACGCAGCCACCCGCTTCACGTGGGAACCGAGAGCAGGGCTGAGCTCCTTTCCAAGGCAGCGAGTCCTCCACAACGGGGAGGTTCATGCCCTCAGCATCTGTATTTTTACTGCACCGACCACAACATCCCATTGGATCAAGATCAAGGCCTCGGTCCTTACTTTCAAGGTGTGTAGCAGTCTGGGCTATGGATTTCTGGCAGCTGAAAGCTTCCAGCCTGAGTTAAACAAGAGGGTGTCACCAGCAGT
The DNA here is from genome assembly GCA_013399135.1 of Heliornis fulica. NCBI lineage: Eukaryota > Metazoa > Chordata > Aves > Gruiformes > Heliornithidae > Heliornis > Heliornis fulica. The sequence continues at coordinate 208,104 of VXBZ01003786.1, forward strand.
GAGGATAGGAAGGGCACGTCAGTGCAGGATGTGGCCCTTCCTCTGTGCTGCACCGAGAGCCTGGGGGTGCCCAGGAGCTGCAGGATGTCCCAGGACCAACTTCTAAAGAAAGAGCAGGTAGAACATGATAAATGAATTTAGGGAAGATCCTCTTCTAAACCCCACCCCAACAGTGTGCTTCCTCAAAATCCCAGTGCAGACCCAGTCGGTCTGCAGGACCACATCCCTCCCCAGGACACGCTGGAAGAGGTGGAGCTTCATGTGCCAGACAAGCTGCACCACTTAGAGCAGCTCTGGACGAGGCTGTGATTGTCAGGGCTGATTAATCCCCCCTTGGGGATGTTAACGTTTCACTGTGGTTGCTCTGCCGTGGCTTGATGGGTTTTTCTGGGGATCCAGGCCCCGCTGGCCGAGCAGAGCCCTGCTCTGTGTCAGTGGTGGGTTTTACGGCTGCCCTGTGCGGTGTTGGACCCTGTGTCCTGCAGCCTCTGCAGTGGGGTGGGCTGCAGAGGCTTTTCCAAGCTCCAGCTTTTCCCTGGATACTTTAAAAGCCTTTGTGCTGCGCTCTGTGTACTGAAACAGGCCACGAGCTCGATGTTAATCACTGACAGACCAGAAGAAACCACTGCTGGGAGCGGCCGTGAACTGGTGGCAGTGCTGTGCACCTCCCACAGAAATGCTCTTTATTCTCAAAGGGGTTTCTAGTGACGTGACGCTGGAATTGAGGCCATAAGGGGACAAAAAGCAGCAGAGATCACCCCCAGCTGTAGCAAACACCCTCTCTGAAGTCCCAGCTGGGGCCGAGCCCAGGCACTGCAGCGGGGCAAAGGACTTGTTTGAGCTGAGACCTCTCTTGGTTTGGCTGTTGGAGCTCCCACAGGTCCCTGCTCGTCCCGCAGTCATAGGTGGTGTGTGCCCACTGAAGCTGGTTACACCAGCTGTGAAATGAAACTGTTCATTGTTAATCCTCAGAAGGGATTGTCCTTTGATGTTATTTAGATTTGGGTTTACTTTTTTTAATATTCTAAGTAGTAATTGATCAAGTCACAATGGCAAGTGGACTGAAGAGAGATTCCACGGGGTTTTCAACGCGGCTTGTGCGTCTCTGCACACACAACCGGACGTATCCGCGTAGGCAGCAGAAATGAGCCCCTTCTGCCCTCTCAGGGGTGGTGACTTAGCGCTGCTCGCTGCCTCGCCAGAGCACCGTCAGCGCTGGGGAGCAGTATTCGGTTACGGCTGCGTCTGGAAGGGCTGGGAGTTCGACCACCCTCTCTCCCCGTATCATCTTTCCCACCGTCTGATCGCGGCTGCGAGCGCGGAGCAGTGGTCGGGTAATCCAGCCGTGTCAGAGGAATGCGGGTTCCTCTGGCCTGCGGGACTCCTGGCATGGGCGCACCGCAGCTTCCTGCCAGCAGATGAACCCGATGATCTCCCAGGTCTTTCCTGTCTGAGTGCGATGGCTCTGATGAGTTCTGCATGTGTCTGCGCTCCGCGCCCTGTGGCGTGCTCGTCTGCGGTGGGCGGCTCCTCGGGGTGCTGTGGGGGAACCGCTTGGGAAAGGCGTTTGGATGCTCAGCACATGCACTGTGGACTCCGCATTCCCCCGGGTGCTTTGGCGAGCGAGAGGCAAAGCCATCCCGCCGGCTCCTCCCCAGCACTCCCAGGCACCCGTTTATCTCAGCCCGTGCTCTGGGCTGGCTCGCAAACGCCTGTCGCGCTGCTGCCTCGAGCTGTGAAAGGGACAGGCCAAACCACGAGTGTGTGGAGGGAAGCGCAAACACTTCCCTACCGAACGCGCTGAGCGAGGAGCACGGGCGGGGGCAGTGGCCAGGCCGGTGTTGCCCCAAAGCTCTGCTTCTCCCTGGGTGGGGGAGACAACGGTTGCTGGTGCTGCAGGTGGCCCCTGGGGTTTAGAGCAGGTGGCTGTAGAGGGGCAGGTAAGCCTCTGGATGTGGTCTGAACGTGCTCTGCCATGACCCTTTGGACTCCTGAATCCCCATCTGCTGCCCCTTGGCACAGCACCACGTCCCTTGGTGCAGCCCCTCTCCCTCTGACCCTGGCCCGCAAGCGAGGGGCGTGGGGATGGGAAGGGCAGTGCAACGGCTGCCTGGGAGCAGCCCCGTGGTGCCATGAGTGGTGGTGGCAGGAAATCTGCTTTGCAGGTGCTTTCCCCGTCTTGGCTGACCCATTTCCGAGACCTTGCTCTGGACCTGGCAGAGGTGGCAAAGAACAGCTGCAGTCCCTGATCGGGAGAGAGACAGCAGCGGAGAGGGAAGGGGCTGCTCAGCACCCGCTGCCCTGCCCTCTTGGCTCAAGGATATGGCACATGCTGCCCACCCTGGAGCCACACGTTCTGGTGTATGTCCTGTGGGAGCCTCAGCCATGTCTTCATGTTCTTCACGCAGAGAGTGGTGACGTGCTGGAATGGGCTGCCCAGAGAGGTGGGGGATGCTCCAAGCCTGGAGGTGTTCAAGGCCAGGTTGGATGAGGCCCTGGGCAACCTTGTCCAGCTGCAGGCCTGGAGGTTGTTGGCCCTGCCTGTGTCAGGGGGATTGGAACTTGATGACCCTTGGGGTCCCTTCCAACCCAGACCAGTCTGGGATTCTGTGTGATGTAACCCCCGCATGGAGAAGCTGCCTTCAGCTGTGAGCCAAGAACACGGCTCTGCCCAGAGGCAGGTGTCTTCCCACCCTGCCAAAGTCACATGTCCCCCCAGGAGACCCTGTGTGGGCCGTGGTCAAGAGGAGACAGAGCCATCAGCCCCACCTCTGCCTGGCTGTGGTGATGGGAAGCTGCTGAACACCAAGCCCTGCTCCGGGCTCAGCTCCTGCCCACACGCCACAGGAGTGATGCTCCGCAGCACCTCGAAACCACCTTTGCCTGCATCCCTGGGCATGGACACACGTGAGGGGGAAGCACTGAAGGGCAGTGAAGAGACTACTTTCTCCTCAGTGACAGCTCCTGCCTCCATACTGGGTCAAGGGACACGCTGCCGAAGCGAAGTTCAGACCGTGAGCCAAGTGCCCCGGGAGCCACCTGAGCGCAGCCACCTCCGTGTCGCTGCTCCAGAGAGACCCTGTCAAGGACAGATGATGCTTTGCTCGCTAATCGCGTTTCAGGACATATAATCCTGACTTCACACTTTTTCCCAGACAATATCTTTCCATATAATCTTAATGATTCCTGCTGCAATAACAAATAGGCAGCCCTGAGAATAACTTCACACTTCATTGCTCGTGCCAAGAATCTCACCACTTGGCCCTTCGTTGGGTGTTTTCCCTCCAATCCATCTGCACAAACAGAAGTGGGCCAGTTCTCTGCCTCAGGAATGAGGAGATAAAAAGGCAATAATTTATTTTTCCACCAAAGCTAGAAGTATTTTATAGAATTTGCTAAAGTTTTTGTTTCAGGAAATTTCATCATGTCTCCAGGAAAAAAAAAAAACCCAAAACCCCGAAAAGTGCCTAATTGGCCTCAGATTTTCTACCTCCCTTTTCATTCTTGTAATATGAGGAGGTCTAGGTCATCTCAAGGTCACTGCAGTTAGCGTTGCTTTAGTGCACCTCTGTGGATACCTCGTTTCTGCAGCAGTTTTTCCTTTAAAAACAGCCCGGGCCGGCTGCTGTAACGGCCACTTTCTTTGGCAACTGGTTGCATTCCTTTAGCATATGGAAATATTTTTTAAAACACATACCAGTGTATGCTGCTTATAGGTGAAACTCTCTGTCAGAAAGGGAGCAAATGATTCTCAGCTATTTGGAGGTTGTTATTTAAATAAAAAAAAGAAAGGGAAAGAACACGTCCCCCAGCTTTTAACAGGAAGCTGCCAGCTCCCATTATCTCGATTGGAATCTTCCTTAATGTCAAAATAAAATGCTGGTGGTTATCAAATTAATAAAAATGTTTTGCTTGGGAAAAATTTAATTTTACCACCCTCCCAAGACTTCCTGCTGTCTTGGCATGTTGGCTCCCAGAGCTTCGGCTGGCCAGTTCATCCCAGCCTGGGCTTAGCCTGAGTTTTCTGCTTGATTTTCCTGCACAGCTGCAGGCTCCAAAGCTTCTACCTCGGAAAAAATGGTTACGTGGTATCCTGAACAGGGAACAAGCCTCGGGGCTGTAGTTTAAGAAACTATATGCTGTAGTTTAGGGAAAAAACATACCTGAGTGACCAGAGTTTTGGGGACAGAGAAGGGCAAGAAGGATGGGAGTGTGGAGATGCTACCCCTGTTCATCGCTCAGGAGTGGTGGCAGGGAAGAAGAGAGCTGGGATGCAGCCTGTGGCCGGGCCAGCACCTTGAGTGACGCTCTGTGCCAGCCCCCAACAGCAAGGCTTTGCCTGGGACATGATAGTCTCAGGCCGGGCTAGCGGGGAGTATCAGCCGTATGTCTAAGGCAAAGGGGATGAGTTTGGCATGGACCCCCCACATTGTCTCCATCTGGCTTTGTCTCTTCATGGTGCTGGTAAAAAAATGTGCCAATTCACAAATAAAAGGCCCAAATGCAGGTGAAAATTGGAGGGGGGAGCCTGGGCAGGCGTGGTGAGGGGGAGGATGCTGTCACATAGACCCGCTCCCCATCCCACGCCCAACGGGATCTCAAACATCCTCGTCATGCCGAGGAAGGACGACCAGACGGCTCTGGGACAGGAGAGGGGAGCGGAGCGACCAGCGAGCTCTGTACCAGTGTGCTGCAGCCACGGAGCATCTCGAGGGTGGGAAAGGCTCAGAGGAACTATGGACCAGCCAAAGAGCAGAGCACCACAGCCAGCGCCTGGGCTCGCTTCACCCCTGTGTACGTTTGCCACATTTGGGGATGGCAGCTGATGGACCAAGAGGTGGGGCAAGGACCTCAGGAGATGGTGATGTTTAATTGAAAGCAGGACTTGGAAAAAGGATTGGTGTGGAAATGGTTGTGTTCCCCTGGGAGGCTGGCTTTTCTGGGCGTTGGTTTGGAGTCCTTCTCTTAGGGAAGCATGTGGTTAAGCAGAGTGACAGGCTGGATCCCGGTACTGAGGTGTCAGTGGGGTTATCTGGGTTTTTTTTCTTTAAAAATAGAAAGAAAAGAGTATAAGTATATAAGAGTATAAGAGTATAAGAGTATAAGAGTATAAGAGTATAAGAGTATAAGAGTATAAGAAAGACTGTGCTGCAGTTTGAACCTCATGCTTGCTGGAGACATGCTGGTCTTTGTGTCCTCCCAGCTCTGATTTTGGGTGACACCTAGCAGTCCCTCTAGAAGTGTGACAAAGGCACAGATTTGAGGGTAAGGGGGGTGAGTTTGCCTTGTTCACCTTGCAAAGCTGCTGTCTCTCCACTCCATGCCATCCTTAGAGCTCCTGCATGCCCACTGCCAGCGATGCCTTCAGAGAACGCTGCACTGGCCCCATCTTTGCCATGATCTAAAGATCATGTTCCAGCAAGGGGAAAGGCCACAGGTGCCTGCACTGGGAAAACATGGGAAAATGGGAACAGAGGTGGGAGGAAATCATATACTGAGGGCAAGCACAGGAGGGAAAGCAATACCAGGATGAGACCTTTGTGACCTGTGAAGCAAAGGGTGATGCTGAGGGATGAATCCATTTTCCCTTCAAGGCCATGTTTGTGGAGCAGGTTTGCGGCAGAGCTGGGCTGCAGCAGGCGTGCGGATAACAGCGCATGAGCTCATGTCCTCACCGCGAGCAGCATGACAGGGCTGTCACCTGCAGCCTGTGCTGGCTCACGTGCCCTCCTGGAGGCACCTTGTGTTACTGTGGGAGACCTCAGTGCGCAGAACATGGACTTTGCAGAACGTGTCCTGATTTTGTTCTGTAAGAGAAGTGTTCTTGGTGCTTCTACTGGGCAAGAGAACAGATGAGATGTCCTCCTGAGCATTCTCCTCGGTGTGTTGTATGGGTTGCACGTGGTCCCAACACATGGATATCTGCAGTCTTGAGTCTGCATATGCAAACTGGGTTCTTGCTGGTACTGTATTTGTCTCTCGGGTGCTGCCCCTTCTGAATAGTTACCCAGCTGAGGGCTCTTCACTTGGTGTCAATCCTCGGGGGTGCTGAGCCTGCAGATGTTCTGCACTAGGAATGTTCTGGTTTAGACCCGACAGGGTCCTGTTTGACATGGCCGTGGGGTGTCATGGTGTGGGCAAAATGCCCAGAACAGCTCGGGGATGTTTCGTTGCAATGACAAGCAATGCCACCACACAGCTCCACCCAAACCTGCCTGTGCTGGCAATGCCACCACACAGCTTCACCCCAAACCTGCCTGTGCTGGCTGTTTGGTGGTTTCCCTGCAGTTCTTTTGGAGTGCACAGTCGTTTTGCATGGAAGCGAGAGGGAAAGCCAATGTAGACACTGCATTTGGCCGAGAGACATGAGAGCAGTGTCATTTCCTGGGGAACAACACTTTAGAGCACAGCTTCAACTTCTCTCTTTTCCATGTCCATTTTTCTTATGCTCTGGCCGGTGTTAATCTGAAATGTGTCAGCAATAATGGGGTTGGGTTTTCCATGTGCAAAAAAAAACAAAAAAAAAAGAAAGAAGGAAAGAAGGATGGATGGTGTGAGCAGAACCTCACAGTAGAGGTAACCTGAAATGACACTGTTTTGCCTTATCTCTAACTCCAATATCAGTATAAACAGCCCCAACAGATCACTGTGCTTCGTTCTTCAGAAACGCGGATGGGCTGAAGGAGTGAGAGAGTCTCTGAGGAGCAGGAGGTAACCTGGGCTGGGAGGTGGCATCCTCTTGCCTGGAGATGTGAGCTCAGGGAGGTTCAGGTACTCATCTGCTTGTTCATCACTTTGCATGAATCATTACACTCAGCCTCAGCAGGGCCTTGATCTCACTGAGGGACCCTTATTCCACAGCCATATGCAAAGGAAAACTAACTATTATTTCAGGGCTTAAGTCCTGACCAGACACGTGGACTAATGTCTGCTGGCAAGCTGGGAATGCAAAATGAAACACCATTGTATATGATCTCTGTACAGCTGCACATGTGCTGGTGCTGATCCACTCATATTTCGGGCCATGTGCAATTTGGGGTGTACTGGGAGGGGAGCCCACTTAGAAGACGAGGTTGTGCAGCACTGTGTTTCTACGGATGACTTTGGATAGGAGCTTTTTTTTTTTTATCCTGCATCTAATGGCCACAGAGACAACAGTGAGTCCACAGCCAGGTTATTAGCTTTGGAGGGCTAGTTCCAACAGAGACCAGCCCTCAATTAGGGACCAGGTCGGGTGGCTGGGTTTTCACTGCTGTCACGGGGTTTTGAAAATCTGGGTCATGTACAGGGCTGAACTTAAGCAAAGCTTTTACAAGCTGTGCCCCACTTGTGGTTGCTGAGAGGTCTGAATTGCCCATGGTGATGAACTCAAGTGTCATTCCAGGCATATGGGACCCTGGTACCGGGCCGGTTTTCTGGTGAGCATGTTGTGTTCATTTGCCCCTTCTGCCTCATCCTTCCCATGTTTTCCCATATTCGGCAAATAATAGAGCTGGCAAAGATGCCGTCATAAATACTGTGTTTTCCTTCTGTTGCTGAGGTTCCTGCAAATACATTTCTAGGAGTCAGAGCTCCACAGCAAGCTGCTGCTGGCGGGCTGTTGGTGAGTTATTTGCCGTGACTAGCCTCTGGCCAGTCACGGGGTTATGCGGTGGGTGATTAATCATGTACGGTTGGGGCTGTTGTTTGGTTTTGCTTTTTCACTCCATGACCGGATAAGTGAAACAAGAGGAGTGAAATGAGGAAATTCAAGTTGCCACATAAAGACTTCCAGCGTGAATGCTGGAGCCAGCACACATTCATGTGAGAGCTGGCAAGACTTTAACTTCTTCCACTACCTCTGTGACATTTTGGCAATTCCTGAGCCCATTGCTGGGCTTTTGACTTGTCCCGTGTGACACAATCCAAACAGGCTGGGACATGCTCCTTCTCCATTACTGCAGTGACCAAAGAGCCTTCCAGATGATATTCCTCTTTAAGGAAAACCAATATTTCTCTGTGCAAGAACTCTGTGGACTGGATATGTGTCCTTATTGCCCAGCCAGTGCTGCGGTGCGGTGTGAGAAGAGCATCGGCGTTCATGTGAACAACAGGGCTGTGAAAGTTCAAGGTAAATGGGGACACAGCCCCGAGGCAAGTTTTATTTTAGCTTATTCTGAGATAGTTCAAGGTCACTTGTGCCAAACCAGTGGCTTTAATTTTCCATCTTTGAGGTGAGTTCAGTACAAACCCGGCCTGATTCCCAGTAATAAAACCCCAATGGGAGCAAGGTCCCATGGAGGAGGAGGCGTATGTGGTGGTGTACGGGCTGGCAGCGGGAAACCTCAGTTTGTCCCCATCCCTCAGCTTGTCCCCATCATATTCAGGTTCGTGTCTGCTCAGCTTTGGCTGAGTCTGGAGTAAGCAAAGCTTCTCAAACAGGAAAATTTGGGGCTAGATGGGAACTGGTTTGAACTGAACTGCTCTTTGTGTGTGCAATATGACAAGAGCTGGCTGAAAGCACGTGGCACAGTGACCTTGAGACCGTGGTTGGGTAAAACCAGCAGACATAGACAGCTGGTGTTGCTATTGCTCTCTTTGGATTAAGATTCCTTGTATAATCATTTTTTTACTACTTATGAGTATACCTGTTCATTACCTAGCTCCTTCAGCATCCCAGAAACTGTGGCTTGCAAACAGTTTGTGAGCACCTTCAAACAGAAGCTCTTCCAAACGTAAAACCTCCAACTTTGCCTAAGCATAAAGATTCCCTGCCTCCTTGAGTAGATGGGTGGTTGGTTGCCTTTTTGTCCTCATTTTAAACTCAAAGGCAAAGATTTTGAAAAATGTCATATGATTTTGGAAATCACGGTGGTTGAAGATTGATTTTAGGGGCATTGCTGAACTACTTTTCAATCCAGGTATTGAATTTCAAGCAGCTCGAGTCACATCCCGGAATAAAAATGTTGAAAATTATTAGTTGTTTTTGAAATTTTTACTGACAGTATTCTTCTGTGACCTTCTGCTTTCAGACACAGAATAAAAAACACTTTCAATTGCAACCATGCTCCAGGGTAGAGGATATGAAACAGAAGACAGAGTCAGTACTTTGGTAAGCCTGGAGCAGCCATGCAAGGCAAAGAGAGAGAGAGAAGGAGCAGACACCGATGCTGGCATGTGCATGTGCAAGTTCATCTAATGCAGCTCTTCAGGTACCCTGAAATCCATTTGTACCAGGGTCTTTGACCACATTTTCAATCTGAGTTAGTTGCACGCTTTCATTGCATGGCTGGTGTGTGTTTGTTTCATGCTTCCTTCCTTCTAATACTTGTAATGCCCCATCTTGACTTTTGAGTGGTCAGAAATATTTGGACTACACATCTGGGCTGTTTCCTTGATAGGGAGGAAGAGTGGAGTCTATTTTCAAAATCTCTCTTATTCGTAAGTTATTTACACCCTTGGACAGGATTCTGATGGCAAAGCTGACGCTAACAGCAGGTGCAGATCTATTTTCAGAGCTACAGCAAGATCAGTGCTGTCTCTCAGCACCTCCAGCCAACAGCAGCCGATTCTCTGCCCAAATCATCCCATGACACCGCGTTTTGGAGCCCTGACTCTTCCCCAGCACAAAATGGGGCCCCACTGCAGAGAACACGAGCTTGGCACACAACTTGGAAATTATTTCTCTCCCATATATTCAGCCACCTGGCTCAGCTGTCGATTAAGTAGGTTGTTCTCCTCACATGTTTTGGGGCCAGTCCAACTGGGGTTGTCTCGCTGACAAAGAGTGTGGAAGGGGTCCCTATCTGCTTCTCATGCTTGAAAGGAGTAGCCAGCATTTAGGCAGAGCAGCACACCTCCCCTCTCCCCAGCGAGGCCATCCCCTCCCTTCAGAACAGTGTGTGAGGGCAGGTACATCCCATGAGTGTCCTGTCCCTGTCCTGTCCCCACAGCACACCCCACGGAGAGCTTTCAGATAAAGCTGCTCTCAAAACCTTACAGGGAAAGGGAAAACTGTGAAATTCCAAGGGAAGCAGAAAGCATTGCTTTCTCCTTCAGAGTGATATAAAACTTCATATCTTACTGATATCTTTTTGGCTAGTTCTGCTCCATGTTGGCTTATGCACATCCACTGCCATTGTTACGTCTGATATTATCAAGGATATGAGCTTTTCGTTTGGGAAATGGGCTTTATTTGTTAACTTGTCTTCTCCCTTTTGGCTTGGCTGTGAAACCATGTAATAAAAATCACACACAAAATAAGATCTTTAAAATTCCATTCACCACAGAAAATCAGGATCTCGGTGATATTGCTGATGAACTGGAAGGGATAACTTCATCACAGAGAGCTCCGAAAATATACTGTTACTAGTTCAAGCAGCTGGTGAACACAAATATCTACCAGGATGAACCATTTTATAGTGCTTCAGTTTCTCCAGTTTGGCCCCAAGGAGAACCAGAAATAGAGCAAAGCATTACATTATGAATGTACTCTTAAGGTAAGCACAAAGAATAAAACTGGTGAGGTGGAATCTGGCACCTCCAGGCAGTATATCCCATCCCTTGTCTAATTCCAGTGATTTGTGTGAAGCAAAGTTTCTCATGTTGAGGATTGCACAACTTCTGTGGTGTTACATGCAATTACCTTTTACTGCCAGAGCATTAACCTGAGGTTTTCCATGTAATGTTCCAGATGCACGTCCCCCTTGAAAAAAACCCATAATTCAGCTTATTTATAGCTGAATAAAAAACAATATCTCCAAATCAAAGTCAAAGTTCAGAGGGATTGGCTAGCGCAGCATTTTAAAGGCTCGTTCTCAGCAGGTTACAGGGCTGGGGAGAGGCTGTAATAGGATATTGAAATGTTTTTCTTTTTCAGACTCGGCAATAAATTCCTTGACATCCTGTTATAATTTTATGAGCTGGTTGAGATTGTCGTATTGCATTAGCTCCTGAGAAGCCTCCATGCAGGGCGGAGCGCGAGCCGGCATTGGTTGTCCAACTCTGTGCGACGCAGGAGATAAGTGGGGTAGGTTCTTGGCTCATCTTGGAGTAGGTGATTGAAGCAGTGGGCTTCAATGTCACTCAGGCTATCTTGGATCCTTTGGATATTTCTGTGTGGATCTTGAACACTGCTGCTCGTTCACCTGTAGAAATAGGGGTGTGGAAGCCAAAAACCCAAAAGAAATGGCTACCTGAGCAGGACTCTCTCCAGGCTGCACACATTGTCCCAGGTGTCAGCTTGTATCTGGTGCCATCGCAGCCCACGGTGACCTGTAAACAGTCCCACTGCAAGGTCTCACCTGCATGAACCGATGGTGTCTGTTGGGGTACAAAAGCGTTAGCAGTGTGCCTCACATGCCTTCCCCGAGTGTTTGATGTGCTGCTTCCCCTCATGCAAAGTAAACAAGTAGATGGGCTGAAGGGAATTTTCTCTGTGGCAGTTATATACATAACAAAAATGCACATATGACCTGTCATCTGTTTCTTTTTCCCAATGAACTGCAAAATCAACACACACAAATATGTTTATACGAACAGGCCAGGCAAACAGCTGGTTCATCAAATGGAAAGGGGCATACTTGGCTCTGCTAGGCCAAGTGTTCGACTGGATCCCGGGTATTTATAAAGTGAGAAAGTTGAGCACATCTGAAAACGCAGGTGTATAAATATTTCTGCCAGACCTGTTGGAGTATTTGAAGTCTCCGTCAAGCCGCTGCCCTGACTCACTGCTTTCCAGTCCGAGGAACGCTGCCTTGCAGGCCGCAGCACTCCCCATCCCGGTGACAGCACTGCCGGCGGCCATGGGGCCAGGGCTGTGTTGCCCCAAGGGGGCTTTGCCCGAGGAGTGCTGGAGGACACCCCAGGTCTGACCCCCTCCTGGCTGGAGGAGCCTGATGGCCGTGGTGCCCAGCGGCAGGCGAAGGCTGAGGTGGAAGCTTCATCCAGGGCGGAAGCAGTAGGTTGACTCGGCGGAGGTGCCTGAGGCAGACGTGGAGCTGACCGTTTGTTTCCTTGGCCTGCCAACCGTGGAAGGAGGCTGCAGCTTAACTGCCAACATGGAAAAACCCTCTCAGTTCTTCAGTCTAAACTTCAAAGGTGATCATTATATTTAATGTTGCAAACCTCCTAATAATCCCAAGGAGGGAGAGCGGAGCAACAACATTGGCACGCTGACACGCACTGCAGACGCAGTGCAAATATTATATTAGATACTTCCCAGCTACGACTTCCTCTGGGGTGCTGTCACCGCTGCACATGGAAAAGTAAATCCTTTCATGATCAAACCCATGCAGGCACATCCGCACGCGCGCCCGGCCAGGCCCACACCTGCGGAGCCACGGCCCAGCAGTTGCGTAGCACAGGCCGCCTCAGCAGAGCTCGCGCAGGATCTCTGTCCCTAGCACAGTGATCCTGACGTTTGTCTCAGCTGCAGCCAGCCAGCACGGGACAAGATGCTATTTCACCTCCTTTTCTGTGAGTGTCCATGACTAGATATTATTTATAGCTTTTTCTCAGTTATGGCTTTTTCGTGAAAGGGGCCTCCTATGTGGAAAGTTTGACCAAGCAACGAACAACTTTTTGAGTTGAAGGGACAGAAAGAGAAGTGTAAGATCTAGGTTGGAATTTGAAATCACTGAAATGTTCAAGCGCCTGAAGCTCCAAAGAATTTGTGATCACAGCAACGTTCAAAAGCCTGAAGGTCCAAAGCCAGCTGACAAGCCTGATCTACTTTATCTTCAAAGCACATATGGCCATTTTCGTGCCCAAATAAATTTTGCAGGCAAGCTCACCAAGAGGAAGAAACAGACCTTGCAAGTTGGCTCTAATATTAATGCTATTCCATAGTTAACAAAAACACATTTTAAGCTATGTAGCTGCTGATAAACCTCCATGCCAGCACTAGAAGTGTTACCTTTCTACCTAACTCAGGTACTAGTCATACTTCAGGAGCATCCCTGGGGAACACTCCATGCCTCTGCCAGTTCAGCAGGTGCACCGCCTCGACTCTGTTCCTAAAAGGCCAATCTTGACCTTTTTCTTTGTGTTCCCAAGTGTAACGTAAAGTCTGTAGGCAGATGTGTCCTGGCCAAAGGGCTGTGGAGGAGCTTTGGCTTTGGACAAAACATAAACATGTTTATGCCACAATCTTTCTTTGTGGAAAACTGTGGCATCACTCTTGTTTTCAAAAGAGGTACAGGCTGTGCCTGTGGCATTTAGGCTACATATTCCATAAATTCCCTTGGACTGGATATTGACAGAGAAATTTGAGGATACTGTTTCTATAGTTCGTGGTGAAAGAGCTCACAACAGTGAACGATGAGCTGTAAAGCTGAAGTAATTAATTTTACCTGTCTTGTAATAAACGTGAGCTGAAGAAATCACAAGTGGGTGTTGTATCATCAGAACTTCCTAACTCTGAATTTCCTTTCATGATATTATTAGAACTATATAATTTTAAAATAATTTTAATAAACTTCTAAGGACGTCTTAGAAGAGCTCATTCACTGACTCTCAACAATGGCGTAATAACCCCCGAGCTGGATCTGTTCCCACAAGTCCTGCCAGTCGCGCCTCTCCTGTGCTCATCATGGTGCTGATGAAAGCCACTAGATGTCACTACTATATTGCTCCAATAAAGTTAAAATAATATTTTTCTGGCAATAAATGTCCTGACTCATAAGGAAGTTGGGTTATAAAAGCCATGGATAGTTTGGATCCATTCCAGTTAAAAACAAAACAAAACTTTTTTTCCTCTTTTTTTTTTTTACTAAAAATATTGGATCCAAGTTCAAAACAGTCATTTAACAAATAACATTGACTTGTATTTTAAAAGGAAAAATACTTTGAAGTTAATACCAAGTCTGTGGCTCTGTGAACTGAGATGATGGGAAAAAATTATATCTGAAGGTCTACAGTGCTCAAGACGAGGCTTGACTAAATGCAGGGTTGGGGACATTCAGGAATACTCATATTCTCTTGCTCAACCAGAAGGCAAGGCAAAAGGCCAGTGAAATAATAGTAATAGCAGTAATAATATTGTATATTTATATGGTGCCTTTCATCTCCCAGGTTTCCACGCTGCAGTGTCTAGCTGAGTGCAGATACAATAATCATTTCACTCACCACCGAGCAGGAACCACCCTTGGCAAGGCCATGGCAGCTGTCAAACAGCACATTAGGAACCGCTGCTCTGATTCAACAGATCATGAGGGCATTTTTGAAGCAGGTAAAGTGTATTTTAATGGGCTGGCTCTGCATTTGTCCCCATCACTGGGCCTAATTCAAGTTTTCATACATTTCTTCTGGAAGGGTGTTTTGGCTTTATTTTGTTTAAGTCTTCGGGAACTGAAAAATTAGCAGGTGAGCTCAACTTTTTAACCCTTCCTGGGAAGAGATTTAATGTGTCTCAGGTGGCCACCCATTTATGCCTTACTGTTACCTAACTGAATGCTTATGTTTTCCCTCTGATGTCACCTAGGTGAGAACCAGACAGATCTGACTCCCACTGCCACAGGGACTGAACCTGATGAACTCTTGATGGAGGAAGATGAAGAGAATGTCTTAAATTCTGATAAGAAAATGCTCAGCTGAGGTAGGGCCTTTCTCCTCTATCTAGAGAAGCTCTTTTTTGAAGATGAAGAATGCAAAATTCTGATTGTGATGGGATAGGATAGGATAGGATAGGATAGGATAGGAAGGGACAGGTATTTTTACCCCATTGAATCCTTTTGCTTACCAGTAAGTGATGTCGACATCTTCACACAGCATTTTGGTATGGATGTGAGAGCATATATTAGGAGGGAAACCATTTTTGGAAGAGTAGGCTCCTGTCTCCACTCATTCTTGATCTTAGTATTGCAGTGGAATTAGCTAAGTTATTGGTATTGTATGGAGGAGCAATTTATACTCTGAGGAACCTTAGTGGAGCTGCAGCCTGGAGTGGAGCCTCATCTCAGTGTCTGGGTGGGTCATGCTGCAGAACATGACAGGGCCTCATGGGCCTTTCCATCCCAGTAAACGTAGCTGCTCCATCAGTCCTTGCCCAGAAAGATGGAGAAGAACCATTCTGTACTACTGGGTGCAAGTGATCATTGAGAGAGAGCAATTAGGTTCCCTGCTGGGACCTTAATAGTTTTAGTCTGCATCTGTTGTATAACATGAGCAGGCTACGGTTTAAAACAAGTACAAACCATACTCTGGGTTTTATCCATGTGGGAGGGGGTAGTTACCTGACCTGGAACCAGCATCAAAGGTAGGTGAGATGTTTTTTGAAGTGTCTGGAGCTGGGCTGGACACAATGGTTGAGAAAAAGGCACTGCACATCAACTTGGGAGAGGATTTGACTGCTGGGTGTCTGCTCTTGTCCAGTGATACCTCTGTTTTAATGTTAGTCAGGATAACTTAGGTGGATAAATCTATGGTTTGGAAAGCACTCTGGGACTAAGGGTGCTGTATCACTGTAGGCTTCCATTAAATACCTAGTATTGAGCAAAAAACTAATCAAAGACACTTACATACCCTGTAACTATGCTGGAGGGAAAGGTAATTGGCCTCTCTCCCGATGGGTAGTACTACAGAGTTTGTATGTTCTAGGTCTAGGTAAACTCCCAGGCAGAGAAGGAACGAGACGGAGAAGCAAGGCAAAGGCAAGAATAACTCCATGCCCTGGCTCAAGTTACCGACAAAGGCATGAAAGCCTCAGCCTGTAGTATAAATTATGACCTATCAACTCAACCAGAGTCATAATAAGGAGGGAGGAATCAGATGAGTAAGGCAATAGGGGAAAAGCAAACACTGTGAGTAATGGCAACAAGAGGTTAGTTCCCTAGAAGTTGTCTAACCACATTAGATAGCCCAGCTTAGTGACCGAGTCTGGGCCTGGTGTCTAGAGAATAAATCAAATGGGTTTTCTGTTGTTGATAAAACATTTTCTCCACAGCAGATGGATTTAATATTCTCTGGATCCATACTGTTCAACACTTGGAGTGGAGATGCTTTTCCAGGATTGTACTATTGATGGCTTCGTTTCCAAGGGATGCAAACTCAGAGTTCTCCTAGGACTTGTTGCTATAAACTGTTAAGTGAGTATTTTTGTCTCCTTTGTTTCCTCCCTCCTTGTTGACTTGAGTGTTTGTTCCTGGTCTACTTCACTTCTCTGGGACCAGCTCATTCTTCCCACTCTCACTTCTACTTGCTTCTCTCCCCTGCTCCTCCTCTGTGGTCACTTCCACACCTCCCAGCCATCCAGGTCATGGGGACCAACCTAGATTTTTGCCAGGCTGACAGAGGTAGTAGGGAGCGCTGGTGTCAATGGACCACTGAGCTCCCCCCGACTCAGTGTGCCCATGTCCCCCTACCCCCGAGTTACTCTGTCCAGAGCAGGGTGAGTGGTGGAGCATTCCCAAAGTGCAGTGCAAGGAAGCAGAATGACTCTGATGTGTGATGTCCTCTTGGCTGAAGGCAAAGCTGAGGGGAGGTACTATCTCCTGGGAAACAGGTTATTATTATTTTAAAGTGATGTACCCTTCAAAGGTATTTTTCTAAAAGGTACCTCCTAAAATAAGCGTCTTTAAACTCAGTTCAGTGCATAAATACACCCAGCTGGTGCATAAATACATGCAGCTGCCACAAGACCACGCAAGCTCAGAGTATCAAGCAGTGTAAAGTGGTACATTGCCAACTTCTTCAGCAGAGCTCTGTGATCTGGGACAACTCACCTCCAGAATGCTTTTTCACATGTGAATTTTCTTTCTGCTGTATCTTATCTTTCAGCCTTGTCAGTTGATTTGGATTTGCCAAAAACAAAAACAAACCCTCCAGTCGAGAAAATACATTGTGGGGAGATCTCCCATCTGTACTGTCAGGCTGCCAATTTGTTCCTCTTGCTGGCCAGTTGATGCTCTAACCAAACCTGAAATTCAGACTGTCTGGGTCAAAGAAGATTCTACTGTGGTAGACCAGCCACTACAGAAACCTTGTAGTGTTATAATGATGTGACCAAAGCTACTGAGACTTTGTATCCATCCATCCATCCATCCATCCATCCATCCATCCATCCATCCATCCATCCATTTGTCTTCTTCAGACAGACAGAATTTTAACTCCCAGGAGACTGGGGTTCTGGGACAACCAGAGGCTGGATGTGCCCATGATAGCTGTCCTACTCTCTCAACGAGAACCACACCATTCCCATTCCCACCAGCTCTGATTTGGCAAGCAGTTATTTGACACAGCAGGAGGAGTGAGTGTCTGGGAAGAAAATCCAGCTTTGGATGTGAAGAAAATACCTTTCTGCAGTGGTCTGTGACTGGCTGTACATCCTCCAGAGCCATCTTTGTGTATAAAATACACTGACTGCACGTAAGGCAAGAGGAGAGCAGCCTCTTTATAGGCCAAGTACCCCAATAGCTTCTGTAGGATGTCTTCTGCTCCTCCCCTGGCTGAGACAAAGTTTGGATCATATGTTTTTCATCAAAAAACACATATATACAATTAAGAATCAGGTTTTTTTTTCTACCATGTTATTGCCATCCTTCAATTATATGAAAGGAAGGTCACTGCAAAATCTTTTGAGTAACAAAAATTTAGCTGTTATGATGAGTCCTTTGTTGTTTTGCTTTTGTTTTTTTTTGGTTAAACTAACTCTTCAAGAGCAGCTGAATTTTATTTCTCACCCTGTAAATCCTTCCTTTTTGTACATCCCTAGCCCACTTCCTCTTACCTCAGCACTCCCTGCTAGGTATATGTAGCTCTCACAAGACAGTGTTATTATTCCACGATGACTAAGTTGTCCTGAAGTGTGTTATGTTTTAATAACAACAGGAATTAGGTTTTCTGCTACCAAAACCATTTTATTATGACACATCCAAAGACAAAAAAACATTTTGTGCAATAACAAGAGGAAAAAAAAAACCTCTTTCCATCCACTTGTACAAAAGAAGCCCCAAGAGATTAGTACCATAATAAGAAAAAACCAAACATGATTCACTTTAGAAAAATGTAGCTAATATGTCTAAAGGAAACAGCAAGTCCTTAATCAGACAGAGAGAGATTTGGGAAGCACTATTATTGGATGTGACCCATAAGTTATAGGGAGACAGCAAATCAGATATTAAATAGATAATTAAGTTTTTGCTGAGATGGCACTGGCATCATGGGATTTGGGATATTGTGTACAGTGGTGTGTGTCCCAATGGCAGGGAAGATGTGAGTGGGTTGGTGGGGATGAAGTAGCCATGAAAATTATCAGGTGGGTGAGACAAAAAAAATGTGGGAGAAATAATTGAAAAGAAAGCAAATATTGAGAGTTTGACTAGGTGATGGCAGGCAGAAGAGAGGAGGAGTTGAAATATATAAAAGCCCTAAGCAGGAAGAGGACCTACAGAATGAAACACATGAGATGGGATCTGAAGGGTGAGAGGAAAGGTAATGTTAGGTTGACCAGCATGAGAGGACTGTGGAACCTCTTCAGACTCATAATGGCTGCCTGGTTCTTTCATTTTATTTAAAACAAACACAAGACAGTGTTAGGAAATCCCAGACTAAACAACTTGAGTAACTTTGGGCAGGAAGGGGAAGGAGGGCTAAGAAAGGGAAAGTGATGTCAGCCTTTGCATCTCTAATTTCAGGGCTGACTCACTTTCACCTCGCTAATATACTTCGGGGTTATCTTGTCTGAACTTCTGTGGATCTAAAGGTTGGGTCAGGTTTAGGGAGGTTTATTTGAGTTCTCTTGCAGAAGTGCTGTGACCTTCATAACTGGGGCAGCTAAGGGGTGTAGGCCTCTGGAAAGCTTCCTACTTACTCAAAGGTTTGAAACAGAGGGTATAACCTCTTATAGTTGGTTGTTGAAGGAAACTGAAAGTTGCCTTCCAGTCTCACACAACTGAGCTGGACCCTCAGGGCTACTGCTGACAGCAAGTTAAGTTTATTGCAGTTTTTTGGAGAGCAGTGCAGGTGAGAGGGACCTGGGTGTCCTGGGGGTCAGCTGGATGAGCCAGCAGTGTGCCCTCGTGGCCAGGAAAGCCAGTGGCATCCTGGGGGGTATTAGAAGGGGGTGGCTAGTAGGTCAAGAGAGGTCCTTCTCCCCGTCTACTTTGCCCTGGTGAAGATGACACCTGGAATATTGTGTCCAGTTCTGGGCCCCTCAGTTCCAGAAGGACACAGAACTCCTTGAGAGAGCCCAGCACAGGGCCACCAAGATGATGGAGTGGAACATCTTCCTTCTGAGGACAGGCTGAGGGAGCTGGGTCTCTTCAGCTTGGAGAAGAGGAGACTGAGGGGTGACCTCATTAATGTTTATAAATATGTAAAGGGTGAGAGAACCAGGCTCTTCTCAGTGATGGCCAGTGACAGGACAAGGGGCAACGGGTCCAAGCTGGAGCAGAGGAGGTTCCATGTGAATGCAAGGAGAAACTATTTCCCTGTGAGGGTGACAGAGCCCGGGGACAGGCTGCCCAGAGAGGTTGTGGAGTTTCCTTCTCTGGAGACATTCAAGACCAATCTGGACATGTTGCTGTGTGATCTAATTGAGGTGATCCTGTTCAGGCAGGGGGTTTGGTCTAGATGATCTTTTGAGATCCCTTCCAACTCCTGACGTTCCCTGATTCTGTGATTCTGTATGTAGGTAACAAAGCTGTAATCTAGTTACAAACAAGATGTACTGGCACTGCACCTGCTCTGGCTAGATATCAGAGGTGAAAAGGCTATCTAAAGTTACATATTATTCATCATAAAACGTTAATGGAGTCATTTCAGACCTTACAACAAAAGGTTCACATCTTTTATTCTCCAGCCTACTTGTGCAGCTTTCTGTATTACACAGGGCGTCAGATAGAAAAATAAAACCACCAATACTTGAGAACTTTTCTGGTTGGTTGTGACCTCTGTTTCACCTGAGAAGGAGCCACAGAGATATACAGCTGACAGTTTTCAGGAGCCTGCAGTGCATGGGAACTGAGCCACATGACCTCCAAGTCTCCTGTTCGGTGGCTCTTGCACACGCCGCCCACAGCAGAGCAGACGGACAGTGAGAGTTCACGGAGAAACAACACATCCTCATCGGTGCGCCGAGACGCAGGTTGCCAGCCTGAATTCCTGACATATTAGCATTTGAGCCACAGGCAACTGCCAATGGCTCTCTGGCCAAGCCAGGCCAAACAAAAAGTTCCTCTTGCATGTTAAAATTAGAAATAAGATATTACTCAGTTGGACATCACAATAATAGCAACTGCTCACACTTGCTCAGAATCGTTCCAGCAGGTTTAGGAGCAAGTCTGTCCCCTCCTTTCCAGAGGTACATGACCCCAGTCTGACCTGTCGCGACCCTCTTCTGATGCACTCGCTTTAGTATTGCACCGGGCAGAGGTGTGACTCTGGAACACCAATGCCTTGTTTTCCTGGACTTCCTAAGAGGCCAGAGGAGGACTGACAAGGAGAGGAGGTTATACCCTCTATTTCAAACTTCTGAGTAAGTAGGAAGCTTTCCTGAGGCTGACACCCCTTAACTTTTCACTTAAAAGCCTCTAACAGCACTTTGCTGAAGTACTGAACCTCCTGGGTAGCTGGGCTAATACTGGTATCTGTTTGGGGACAGGGATGTAAAGAAAAGGGATAAGGACCCTGGGGAAAACCAATTCACTCAACCTGGTGTCCTGTGGGGTTGTCTAGTGTAACAAATGGGTAAATGACTCCGAGAAGAATTAAGTCCTGCAGTTTAGCATTGTTTGTAGTGCTGAAAGACTCTCTGCTCCATGACTCCTACCAGTACAATGAAGAAGTTCTCTGCATGACTGAAAATCACCTCTGTCCTCAGCTCCTCCTCAGTGGGTTTTCTCCCTCTACCTTGGTTTCAGAGTTCTTTGTTTCTCTCACATCGGATACCACCTACCTAACAGGACAGGCCTTTGATGTCCAAAGCATGAGGCACTGAAGCTTGAAATACAAAGCCAGTCTTGGAGCAAAGACTAATGACTTCTGTTGTAGAAGGACTTGTCCCAGGGGGAGAACTCTGACACCCACCAAAAGCTAAATTTCTTCTTCCAGAGTTCAAGCCGTTTAGTTTAGATTAATAAAAATAAGGGTGGTGCATCCCAGCAGAGCTTGATTCCTCTGTCACTGTGGAACAATGAGCAGTTAAAGCTGCATTATCTTCTGAACTTGGCTTGGCCAGGGCTCTCTGCAGCTGCAGACTTAAAGCAACGTTAGAACTGGCTCTACTAGATATGGCTGCAGTGGGAGTTTATGGGGTGGGGAGGGGTGATTGTTAACTTGAATTGCATACTTCTGGGTTATTTTTTCTTTTATTAGTGGTAATGAAATGCTCTTTACTTGCTAAAGCTTAGGAGTGCTCCAGTCAGCAGCATGGGTGTGTAGTGGGGGCTGTGCTGCCTGCCCACCGTGATAATCGCTCTCTCATGTCATGGCTGGCATGCCTCTGTGCATGCTTGATCATCAGTTTTCTGCCATTGGGTGAGACTTCGAGATCAAAGAGGTTTATGAGCAGAACCTCCAATGTGTTTGAGGTTTGCCCATCACTGCATGATACTTCCCAAGAGCATATTTCCTCATTAAAAAGTAGCCAGACTTGTTCCTGACTGCATTATGGTTAGTTTTGATTCAAGGCTGCCTCCAGAATCAATGGGAGTGTGCTCTTGGAAAGCACTGTACAGAGATGGGGAAACCTCAAACATTTTGGAGGTTCGGTTTGGAAACCTCTTTGGTTTGGATGTCCACCAAAAGCATGTCAGGAGATGGTTAGAAGGCTGGGTGGGGTTTACATCTGAGGATAGAGTGCAAAAGTGAGAATTGTTTAGCTTGGAAGGAGTTGGAGAGTATGTGAGTGAGGTGTTTAAGAAAGACACCATGAAAACTAATCCACTCCTCAAATTAACGTTGCTCCTTAATATGGGAGAGATGGGTCAGTAAGCTGAAATGAAACAGGGAAAATATTTTAGTGTGGACCATTTATCCAGAGTGTTCAGAAGTCCTGATCCCCAAAAGTGACTGGCACAAGCAGCATGATTTCACAGAAACAGTACTGATTTTGGGACTTTGCTGTATGCCCCATAGGGAAGTTTTCTCTCCTCTGTGTGCCTCCCTCTCCCCTCTGTACGTCTGGCCTGTGAACACTAAATAACCAAGAGTGCAGAACCAGTCCTAACTGTGCTTTCAAAGGAATCCCTCAATGGGTTCCCTCAGGCCTGGCTGTGCACTCAGGGCAGTCTTTGGACCCTGTAGGCACTTTAATGATGACATTTGGTGTCTGATTGGATTTTTAAACACACCAGCATGACCAAATCCTGTTAGGAATGCAGTACCCAGCTTCTTTTGAGAAGTTTGCCAGGTAGGTGTTTCAATCCCAAGGGTTTATATGCAAAAAAATCTGGTCATCTTCCCCACCTTGTGGCGGTAGATAGGTCAATCTCTGAGATGCCTAGGTAGCAGAAAATAAATAAAGCTACAAACACTGGTTTCTGGTCACACTTAAGAAAGAAGATTCTGGAGGCTGGCTCTTCACCCAGATGAAGTACCTTGATGCTCTGTGCCTCAGCTGTCAATTTATCTAAGTTCTGTGCTCTTTAGAAGCTCATGATGCTCTTTAAGCACAGGAAAAGAATGTTTGATCACTTAAATGTAACATTTTTAAACATCAGCCATAGATGACAGTATGTAGTACAACTCCAAAAAGGAGCTGAAAATACAAATCAAACTGAATAGGTCAAGGGCTTAGTCCCTGAAGTGGGAGCCAAGCTGAATCAGAATAAAAGCAACAAATCAAAGGTCACCTGTCTCCACTGGGGTGAGGGACAAAACTAAGCAGCATGAACCAGTGATGCTGGACTGTTAGTCACAGCCCAGATCTGCACTGACCTCTTCAGGGTGGGGGTGAGGGAGAAGGGGAGGAGGATTGTGTGCAAGTACCAGACTATCCAAAGGGTAAGATGAGGGGTCGTAAGAGGCTGTGTTCTTAATCACCTTTTGCATCATCCTCCAGCATGATCCTGCTTGTCAGCTGTGACCCCAGTGAGGCTGCCTGCAGGTAGTCCCCACTGCCACGGCGAGGATGGTACCAGGCAGTAATCTGCTCTGCTGGCACTTCAGGCTCAGTTTTACCTGCCCTGCTGAGAAGCCTTCAGCTGATCGTGAAGATAATATTGCTATCACCTCAAGATGCTTCTCTAGAAACTGTCAAGCCCCTGTTGGACTTTTGAGGACCTTGAGCAGGACTTCAGAACTGCAGCTGACATTAAAACACAGATGACTTGCCTTATCAGAAGAAAAAGCAGCAAGAACAGTTTTGAAGCCTCTGGGGACTGGAATGAGTCTGCACATGGATAATGGGTACTGCAATTGCTCCCTTTCCTGGAACAGGTAGCAGCTGGGATTTCTGGAGATATGGTTCATTTAAAGCCCCTGTGATTAATGTAACTCACCACTTGATGTCATTGTTTCTCTATTGGAAAGCATCAGAGACAGTTATTTGGCAGCAAAATTGTTTTTATTGTCTTCTTTCTTTTTTTTTTTTTTTTAATTTCTCCCCCATATAAAGAGCTTCACATATGGCATATTCAGGTGTTTGGCCCCTCTTCCACTTGGCTACAGCAAGCTCAGGAACCAGATTACGCTTCTTGTTTTCCTAGGGTGGGGAAGGTTTACAGCCTTGTGATGAATATGGTCTATCCTCAAACTTGCAGCTATCAGGCCAGGTCGTCAGCTGGTGTAAATTGTACTGCTCTGTTGAGTCAAAGAAGTGATGCCAGTTTAAACAAGCTGAGGATCTAGCCTGCTATGCCTGCTTCTTTCAAGTCCCACTCAACTACAGCCAATCCTTCCTGCTTCCTCATGCACCTTCTTCATGTCCCATGTCCTACCTTTTTCCTTCACATTCTCTTACAACAGACCCAATCCTTTGTTCTCCCTTCTGTCTTGGTCTGCCCTTGGAAAATGTCATCCAAATTTTGGTATCAGTTTTTTTACCCACATTCTTTATTCTTTTGTTTGTATTTTCTTCAAGTGCCCCATCCAGATGTAAATGTGGCAAGAGAGCCTTAGATGTGGTCAACTGGAAAAGGAAACAAGTCATGTGGACTTAGCCCAGAATGTTGTCCAACTTAACATCTACCTCGGTTTTTTGGGTGTTCAGAATTTGCTTCTGATCCCATCTCACACACACCCCTGTATTTTATTTTTTATTCTCAAAATAAATGTTTGGGCAGGTATAACTGTAAGATGGAAAATTTGCTTTCCGGAGGGTTGGGTGGGGTGTGAAGGACCTGAACGGTACCCTTGAGAGAGGGCTGCAGAATGGGTTCAGTTTTCTTCTGCTGAGTTGTTTCCTTAGCATCCTTCTGCCTAAGCTCAGTATCAGCAGGAGGCTCTCAGGCTTGGTGGCTTACAGCGTTCTTAGAATCACAGAATTGTTAAAGCTGGAAATGACCCCTAAGATCATCCAGTCCAACCATTAACCCACCGCCACCAAGTCTACCCTTAGACCATGTCCTCAAGCACCGCATCCACCCGTCTGTTAAACACCTCAAGAGATGGGGACTCAATCACCTCCCTGGGTAGACTGTTCCAGTGCTTGATGACTCTCTCAGTAAAGAAGTTCTTTAATTCAATTAATTCAAATTCTTACCACCTTTCAGTTGCATTTCCTTACCTAGAATGAGAAGTTAATCAAACCAGTTAGTTATCCATACAGCAACAAACAAGGAAAACACCTTTCAGCATCACACTGATAGACCAATTCTTTAACTTTCTTTATAAGGACCTTACATCCATCAGCTTGAGTAGAATACTATGTGCAGGATCTTGAAGGCTGGTTTCTGATCACGGATATGAAGGCCTGTGGGAGAATAACAACCTGCTCAGTCAAATCAGTTGTTATTTTTATTTTTAAGAAATCTGCCCGCCCTCCTTGCACATATACAGTGATGGATATAATTATCTTTCTCAGAAAAGGTGTACCCCATGGCCCTCCATAGAAGTTAGTGATGAATCTGAATGTGCCCTTCTTTCTATATCGAATCAGTTGGTGGTTCTGACAGTAAAAGCACCAAACTGGGGTGAGAGAAATTAATTCAAATGTTTTCTTTTACTCAGGCTTCTGGAGGAGATGAAGAGCTTTGCTGCTTGAAAAGGGCACACGGAAGACAGCAAAACAGTTCTGAGAGATGGCCTTCATCCAATTCATGATAGATTTTTGGTGTAAGTGAAGATAATTTGCAACTAAATAGGAAGATGAAGGAGCTGTTCATAGGCTACAAACATTCAGGAGATCTGTGGTGTAATGAAACCACACAACTTCAGAGGGTAAGGATAGGTCTTGCTCTGACAAAATAGAACTAAATTCTTTGTTTCCATACCATAAAACAAACCAAACCACAGCTTAAATAGAAAGACTTGGTATCTCCCACAGAGAGTCTTTTGGGGCTAGATAATCTGAAATCTTACTGAGTTTTAACATCAAAATGCATTATAATCTCAAATGTGATTGTAATAACAACACCTTCTTACCAATTAAATAGGTAATTTCTTTTCTTACCAATTTAATCAGTTTGTGTGGGTTTGGGATTTTACTCACTGAGTTAAAAGCTAATTTAAAAATACTCTTTAACTTGTACTCCTATTACCTCACCTAGTCACCACAGCTGCAGCAGAAAGAAGTGTATTCTGCTCAGATTTCACAATGGTAACTGATTTTATATCCGTTTTACAATTTTCATGTGTTATATGGACAAATGGTGTCTCTGGCAATGAGATGACTAGTGAACAAGGCACTTCCAGGGGCTGTCTGGAGTGTCTGGTGGAGTAATACCTTCTGAATCCTTGATGGCTAATGTAAAGGGCTGGAGTTCTTCCTCAGAGTGCCTCTTGGAGGTCACTTTGTTTAGCAAAGGTGCACTAAGAGCAAGTGATGCTCTTGGTGTCTCTTGGTGTGACATCTGCACTGGGCATCTGCAGAAAAGTCATGATCAGAAACCCCAGGATGTTTCACTTTGAATGCAGTGGGTTTGGGATTATTGTTTATTTATCAACACCCCACAGGAAGTATTTGAGATAGCTTTGCAGATCTGAAATCACTGTGGCAGTACGTTCTAATGGGCAGGGGGGGCTGGGTAAGATGAATCACACTTTCAGAAACAGAATCTAAATAGATGCAGCAATACGAAGCCGTCTAACTGAGGCTGTTCTACAAGGCAGTAATTTCACCAAAAGCAGGATTATGAATTATTAGTAACATTATGAAAGTTTTCCTTGGTCACTGACACGTTGCGATTTTCAATTCTGATGCCAAAAATCAGTTCTTTTACACTGAGAGGGTTCATTTCCTTACTCGTTTGCCAGCTGCCCTCCCTTCTCATCTGCATATATTCTTTGAGTATCTTATCAGTATCCTTTGGCAGAATGTTGTCAGTTCCTTGCTCACTAGGCTGTTTAAGGACCATAACAGAATAAATAATTGATGAGTGCTAAAGAGGGAAGTCAGGAGATATTAAAAATACAATAGGACATAATCTGGTCTTTGTCATGGAAGACAATTTGCATGTCAGCTCTACTGCTGAGGTTCAGCACTCAGAGATATTTGTATAAATATTTATACAAATTTATTTATTTATTTATACAAGTACCTCAGTTGGAAACAATAAACCAGCTTCTGTGGATATGGTACTTAGCAATTACTCTTTTCCTCCCAGAGTTTCTTGATTGTCAACAACTAAAACCATCATCAAAGTTGTCATCTCTGTCCCAGATTTCTTTATGGGTCAGTCCTTGAGGAAGCAGTTTTTAAGGGCACTAACATGGGAATAATAAAACTTTAATTCATATCTGGCCTGAACACTGCTTATTTTGAGACCAACTCAAAATTTTCTATCTGCAATGATTCTTCCCCTGTTCCTAATCATGTTGGCATAGCAAATTAAGTGGTGGTTAGCATTACTGCTCAGCAATCAGTATCTTGTAAAACTGAAGTTCCTGCAGCATATAACATAGAGCTGCCATTATCATGGGTAATGGATATGCTGGTTTTACCAGAAGGTGAATGGTTTAAATATTTAACCTCAGTGAAATAAAGCTTAGGATTCTTTGTAAACCTTAGCTACTGTGCCTGTACATTCAATCTGACAACTCACTGTAACCCACCTGCCCAGGCTGGATCTTGGCAGCCATTCTGTGCTAACAACTTAACCCAGCACTCCAATTTTCGGAAGAGATGTGAGGAATAAATCATCCAACTGAAACTGCAAGGTGAGTCACAAAGGTGATGACCAGGATTAACTTCCCACAGCCTGGTTTCATGGCTGCAGAAAGGTTTCTGCATGTCTTGCAGGAGGCAACTCCCCACAGAGCAGGAGCAGGTCTGGATAACTGTCCGTCAGGAACGCCCCATGAGTACCGCAGGCGCCTGGGCTTTTTCTCTCCCACTATAAAGATGAGACATTACAGGTTTTTGTCTGCATCTGTGAACATTTTCCAATGGCTGGCTAAGACTGAGAGCTCTCACTGATGACTCTGAAAGCATGCTGGTGTTCATTTAAAACAGCTTTATTATTTCCAGCTAAATGCCTTACAAGGGGAGTTCAGTGTTCCTTTCTGCCTCTCCAAAGTGCAAAGGAGAGGTTCTTTACTTAAATACTTGCGGTCTTATGATAGGAGAGTGTTACTCAACTCCTTCTGGGTGCCCTGAAAAATGTCCCTGTATAGATTTGCTGAAACTTACTGTGCTAGCTGAAAGCAGTTTGTCTCGTTTCCCACCCAGAGCTCTCACGCAGCACAGCCACCCTTGCACTAGCAACCAGCTCCAGAAGCGCCCATCCTTACAGCATTCTTTCAGACAGCATCTGGTGGCAGGACTGTGCTGACAATGGGAACAACATCCCAGTCTCAGGTTGTTTGGGGAATAAACTTCTGCTTGGTTCCCAACATGGTAGCTGTGATCTGGACATTTTGCAGCTGCTATGCCCTTAACTAGGAATTCGCAGTATTGCCAATAAAAAATACAAAAGACATAATTTTCAAGTGCTAGATCTCACTTATCCTCTTGTTCTAGGGGCTCTTAAGTGGATTCAATCATGTTCAGTCACAGCCATGTCAAACTCAATTGCTGAAACAAAGTCTGTTCCCAAATGCCTACAACTGTTTCTGTAACACTTCTCAGAGCTCTGACTGAGTGAATTTGCCCTCTGGAGCTGCTCTTTCCATTGTTCCCAACACCTAAAAATCCAATTCCTTGAAACAAGTATTCAGTAAAAAACTTTGTGACTATATTGCACAGTATATATCATGCCAGAACAAACCAAATTCTGTGAGATACTAACGTAGACACAACTGAAAGTAACACAAAAAGTAGTAAAAATTACTTTGCCTCTCTCAGGGCTTAAATACAGATTTTGATAATGACTGTGAAGAGCGGCAATGCCTTTCTCTTAGATGAAAAAGGAACATGCAATGTTCTTTCTGGCTTCTTTGGAAAAGCATTTAGGAGCTCTCATGTCATATGGAGAAATAAGAGAAGCAATTAGCACTGAAGCCAAACTGCAACTCTCAGTCTGAATAGTACTTCACACAAACAGCCCTGCTGAACCCTGCCATTTTGTTCAAGTAATTAAGTGTTCCTCAGTGTAATTAAGGATTGCCAGCTTTGGACCCCAAAAGTATAATAACAGCTTTCATCATGTAGGACCTTAAAGCGTGATGCAGGCCACAAATTAAGTTCTCTGCACCCTCTCCTTTCAAAATGAAACCAGACACATTTTCTGCTCTTCTATGCCCAGCCTCATTCATTTAGAAAATGTACTTTTTTTTTGTTGAGCCAAGGAGAAACTGCTTTTCTGGCAGAAGTTAATTTCCTAACACTAAGGAGGGTACTTTCAACAGTTTGTATCATCCTCTTAGCTTATTCATGGCTGCAGTGAAGGTTGTCCTATTAGCTCTTGCTCTAGAGGCTGTTTCCTCCTGGTCTCCACTGGCCTGGAACCTGTTTTCCAGAGCTCACTGACAGCATGAAAAGTACAACTGTGACCACAAATGTTAAGACTGGCAACTATGTCCTTTTTCATGGATGAGGTCTATTTTTCTTTCCGATGCGATTCTACACTACGATGCTACCCCAATTTGTCATTTTGGACCTCCTAGGTTATCTTGATGACAAATAAACTGCAGGTGCTTTGAAGGGCCACCTGCTAGGTCAGGCAGGATTGATGTAAATGTCTGAAGTGCTTATGAGTTTTATCCTTTTGTTAAATCTAAAGTTACATACGTAGCTGGATGTGCTTTTGCGCTGTGTGTGCTGAGAAGCAACAGACACACATAGTGTGTATGAGAAATGATGCACAAAGCCCGTGAGTTTATATACTTCTTTTTGGGCCAAATACTGTACTGAGGGGGATTACCATGAGTTTTAACTTCTGCAGCTGTTTCTCTGCGTCTATAAAAAATTGAAGTTCAGTCTCATGTTACAGCAGGGTAAACCAGATGTACTTCATGTTTCAGGTACTGCCCACTGAAAGTTATTCTCTGTTCACAGCAGCAAAAGCATTATGCAACCGGGATGAATTTGTCTTTCTCAAAGGCTCCTCGTCTTTATCTCACTGAGTAACCAGTCCAAAACTCCCAAGATTTCTGTGATACAAATTCCTTCCAGTGTTGCCAATTTTTACAGTTTAATCATAGATCTGTCAGAGCTGGGTTTGCATCAAGATGAAACACGCCAGTCATCACACCCTGCTTCTGCCTGCCTGGGAAAACCCTGTTTGAGCTGGGTGCCTGTCCTGCTTCCTCCTTCCAGCAAAACCGATGGGGGCTGGGGAGAGTGGGCAATACTCGGTGCTTCCCAGGGGGACTGAAAGCTGGATGAGACATGAGAGGGGGACCAGAGGAAAGAAACCAGTCTTGGGAATGGTGAAGTGCCTCTGGGATGGTAAAGCGTCTTTGGGACGGTGAAGGATCTTTGGGCTGGTGAAGTGTCTTTGCCCCTCTGAATGAGGGGTCCTGCTGTGTGCTCCTCTCGGCAGCCACCACACCAGGAGGGCCTGAGGGAAAACAAGCGCTCTGTTGTGGTGGAGCGGCTGGAGGAGCTCAGAAGCACAAAGATGATATATCAGCCTAAGGTGGAAGAAAATCAGTCTTAGGGATGGTGAAGTGTCTTTGGGATGGTGAAGCATCTTTGGAATGGTGAAGCGTCTTTGGGATGGTGAAGCGTCTTTAGGACGGTGGAGAGTCTTTAGGATGGTAAAGTGTGTTGTTTTACACAGCTCTCTGCCCCTGCGGCGTGGGCCAGGAGACACTCCCGGGGCCGGCCGAGAGGACTGTGACTGCCCGGCTCTCCTGTCAGCGGGGCACGGCCTTCCCCGCCGCCAGCCTTCCCAAACGCGGGCTCCCCGCCACGACTGCTTCAGAACTGAGGGGCAGGCAGGGACACCCGCACCGGCAAGGCCGGACGGCCGCCACCCCCGGGATCAGACTGCTGGTCCCGGGATGGAACTGCCGTCCCCGGGATCGGACCGCTTGTCCTAGCCCCGGGCCGCTGGCCGGGCAAGAAGCTGGAACGAACCATTGGGTGGGAACGGGCGGGAGAGGCAGGGGCGTTGGTTCTGGCGAGGCAGCTGGGTTAAGGACCAGGCTGCTTCCCCCCAGGCTCGGCCTTGGAAACCAGCGGGATGAGAGAGACAGCGCTCCTGGCCCGACCTCTACCATTTTCTTTCCTCTTTCCTGGCCCGCCCCCTCCCCATCCCACCCCTCCCGAGTGGATGGTACTTCCCAGAACGGCGGGTACAGGTGCCGCCGGGAGGGGTGTTGCAGGAGTGATTTGGGGAGCATGCGCAGTGCGCTCCGCCCCTCGGGCACGCGGTTGGGCGGCGGGAGGGTGTAAGGGCGGCGGTGCCGCCGGCTCAGTGATTCCCTGGTTCCCCTCACCCTATTCCTCGGCCCCGGGCGCAGATTTCCACCGCTCCGAGTCTCGGTGGGTTTTATTGTCCGTGCGGGGTGCAGCGCCCCGTCCCGGGAGCCAGAGGGCTGCGCTGGGGCTGGGTGCTGATTGAGCTCGGCTGGTTCTTAATGAGTTCCCTCAGGCCGGGGGGGTAACACGTATTGTCCCGGGGTCTCCGGTACAGCCAGTAGGTCAGCGGGGAAGGCTCGGAGATGAGTATGCAGTGGTGGAACCGATGGATTGGCAGCATCTGGTGTATGAGCTCTGGGGGTGAAAGGGAGCAGCCAGAGCTGCATGCGCTGCCTCCTGTGCAGGGCCGTGGGAAGGGGCAGGTTTATACAACCAGTATGTGTTGAGGTGTTTGTGCAGTAATTGCTAACAAGGTGTAAAAATGGTACCGTTGGCTGGGACTGGCTCTAAGGTGAGGAAGCCTTGAAGCAGGCCACGAGACAGGTGTCTGCAAGGAACTGTTTTCATGTGGCTTATCTGAGACTGTTTTGCTTGGTTTTTAAATGTCATTGGTGGCTTAACGTCATAAGCTTAAGGCATAGGTCGGGCATAGGCATTAAGGCTTAAGGTCAGCTTGCACAAAGTGCATAAACTTAAGTTTTGAGATCTGTAGAAGTGGTCATGTCATGAACCTAGGTGCATTTTGGAGCAGCAGAATAGTGAACATGTGCTCCATATGTGTTTAGCTAAAGTAAGCAGAGCCGATGTATGATTCAGCAGGGTAGAAAGGACATAAGTCCTCAGGGTCCTTGTCCAGTTTCCCTGCTGTTCTTGAGGCAGACACCCTGCCCCAGCCCCACAGTGACAGAAGAGGTAAGTCACTTCCCCCCAAGCACAGCTTGGAGGGATCCAGAAAATGAAGGAGGGATCCAGAGGAGGGATCCAGAAAAGAATGTGGCATCTATTTTCTGGTCTAATTCAGGTTCCGCTGATTGCCAAGCCAATTAAAGTTGATCTGAGCAGAATGAGCAACCTGTCCTTGAGGCTGTTTTAGAAGATGATCTTGGATTTTTTTTTTTTGTCAGATGGGAATTTTTCATGGAAGATGGGATATTTTAAGACTTAAACTGGGGACTTGTTGACTTCTCAGAATTGTAGCACATCCAGCCTCAGGCTCTGTACGAATGCATGCTGCAATGCAAAACTGTCTTGTAAGTGAATCTTGCTTGTAACCACCTCCAGGTTCAGGTTATGCCCCCCACAGACTTATTTCCACAGGGTAAGTGGCACTTGCCCCAGGTGATGTAGCTGTATGAAGGAAGTGGCTTGTCCTGATGCTGTAGGTTTTGTGGTGCCATAGGGCTCTGTTTGGTTCTACAGTTCTAAGTTTTAATTTGTAGGAAACCTGTAGGGACAATTACTTTGCTTTGGCGCATACAGATGTTAGGAATCATTTCCCATTCTTACTTGTGAACAAGCAACTTTTTTTTTTCATCTATTTTCTGTTTTTTCCTTCCTGACCTGTCTTCTTTTTTCTCTTTTTGGACAGTGTAACCAAGTCCCAGAGGAATTGCTGAACTTTACCCTGAATGATACGCTCAAGCATTGGACAGGTAAGATCTCATTTCTAAGCAGCAGTGGGTGGCTTTGTGTGTGTGTCTATCATGTGCATACCCATCAGCAGCACTGGGAACATCATGGGGTGGAAGGTTTTTGGTATTTCTGTTTGTATTACCAGCTGTCAAACATGGAAGAGAGTCCTCCAGAAAGCTGTCATGCTGATAGTCTGCTTGTGTCCTGTGTTGCACAGATATTTTCTGTGACTTCTGATAGAAATTTTATTACAGCGCATGAAGTGCTGCGTGGTACAATGGAGTTTCTGGGTTCCTTGTTGGAGTCAGTAACTCTGGAAGAGATGGCTCAGTGATCCATTTGTTTTGTGTGCTGGAGAACCAGGTGATGTCCTGAATCAAGGGCATTGAGTGTACAGGAAGAGTGTTGATTGAATGTTTGGGAAAGATAATGTGGACTGTTCTCTGGTTATGGTCAGGCTGCTGACTCAAGCCAGACCTTGCAGTGGCATACAGGCTGAATTCTCTTCTGATGTGGAGCTAAAGCAGTGTTTTAAAAGGTGAAGCGGTGCTTTTGTGTGTTTTGGGCTTTGATTTGGGCCTTTTCAGATCTGTGATTATTCATGTGTTGTTCTGAGGGGGCTTATTTATGGGAAACACAGATGCTTCTGAAGAGCTGTCATGGGTAGGGACTATCAGTTCAGGCCCCAGAAGTGGCTCTCCAGTTAGTCATCTCTGCAAGAGAGGCTGATGATGGAATAGTTTCCGTGGCTGTTACTGGGATTTGAAGGTGCCAGATTGGAAGTTGACCAGGTCAGAAGATTGTTTACTACAACATTTATTTTTTTAAAAAAATAAAAGGCTGTGTGGAGTGATTGTCCATGTTCCTTTTTGCAGTGAAAGACTGTGAAAAAGAAACAAGGTATTTTCTCCCCTATTCATTTACTTCCTCCTTGTGTTTTCCTAACACCCACTCTTCCACAGTTTTATTTCTCTCTCCTGATTTGGGAGACACTCTTAATTGGTTTTGGCTTTTTTTTTAATTATAAATAGAATTAATTAATATTCTGGTTGGTCGTACTTGCTCATGTTTTACTCTTCTAGCTCTTAGGATGTCGCCACTGCAGTAGTTCTTCAGAGTCTTCTCCAGTCTGATTAGAATGGGAAACCAGAGTTATGGGAGAGCAGACTTCAACAATGGCATTTCCAGCTGAAGACCTATAAAGTGCTTGGGGAAGGAATTTAACAATGAAGTAATTTTATGATAGTGTTCTAGAATGACATTAATAAACAGCATGAGCTTGACATAGAGTAGTAGAAAAACGACTGATTTGTAGTGCTGTTGTGTGTTTCAAGTGTAAGGATATGCTAGAAGAATGCTTTCTGGCAGGAAAAAAGATGGTCTCCTGTAGTTTGTGGTATAAGTAAAAAGATAATGTTCACTGCAGAAAGCGGTGTGAGGCAATAAACAGTTTTTGTGGGGCATTAAATGAGGAATTGAAATTCTGAACTCTGTGCCTGTGAACCTGGCTCCTTCTGGGGGAGATGAATAGACTTTAATCAAAATATTTTTCTGTTTTCAAGCATGTTTTAAGGTTGAGAGTTGCAGATGCCTTGGCTTTGCATTGAAAGTCTTTAAGGTGGTATGTTTTCAGGGAAGAAATGGTTGGAGAGAAGTAATTGAGGGAGAGACATGTGATGTGATGTGATTGAACACATCTAGGAGTTGGTTCTTTTTTGCTGTGCACAAAGCTGCCAACTCAAGTCTTTGTAAGCATATGAAACTTCTCCCTCTTACCAGGAGAAAAAAAAAGAAGTGCTGTATGTAACAAATTTGAGGATGTGAATTGTTATGTGTATGCAGCTTTCTGGAATAGGTCATAGACTGTAGCATCTTTCTGATGACATCTGCTTATGTGTGTGTAACACCACAAGCGCTCGTCCTCTATATATGAGGCAGGCCTTAAGGCTGTGTTATTTTATACTTCTTGGTAGTAAATTAGTAGTACTGTATGCAAGCTTGGTATCATTACTGAGTTCCTGAACATTAACACCTGCCTGGATAGACCTAATACAGGTCTTGTTTTACACAAACAGTGCACACCTCCCCTTTTTGTTTCCTCTCACAGAAGTGCTTTCCAGTGTTATACCAGGTGCTCTCTCTCCACCCTGATGACAGCACAGCACCGGCTTTACAGCAATCCTTTGTGCTTACCCTGTTTGCCCATGTCAGTAAGGACACAGGGATCTATTGCTGGCGGTGTTTTCCTGGTTTTTTTGAGAGGGAAACCCAGAAATAAAGCTCTTGGGCTTCTGCTTAAGGAATAAGCAGATACAAGGCCTGCCTTGGTGTTTCTTTTGCTTCTTGCCTTTGCTGGCAGGGTGGGTTTTTTATATGCAAATCCTGTCTGGATTTCAGGTGTTTCTTTCAACTCCCACCTCATCTTTTTTGTTTTTCCTTTGGTCCAAGGAGTTTCTGGACTGTTGGCAAAAACTTTTATTTAAAAAAAAAAAATCTTTTCTGATGTAATATGTCTCTTCTCCAACTTGCCAGCTGTTCCTGTTTTGTTGCCTTCATCCCTTCTCAGAATGTGACACCTTTTTAATTTAAGTCTCCCAGTCAGTGTCTTGCTTTACTTGTGTCTTGAGCGTGCCAGCTACATTATGCTCTCCCTTAGCACATGTGCTTCTAATTCCCACACCACCTCCAAGCATTGCTACGGATCATGTTATGGTTCAGTCCTTCCTTTATTGCTGCAAGGAGGAGGAAGTACTAAGGTGACAGTAAGTAAGTAGTAAGGAAGTAGTTGATTCACCCCAATCCCTCTCCAGTTACCCATGTGGGATGCTTCCAAGGGGTTTTATGACAAATATTATTTTCTAATGACCTTCACTGAGGAAAACAGTCTTTCAGCCAGGAGTCTTTAGTGATGGGATCGTGTGTGCCACTTTGGGTGTGAAAAAGTAACTCCAAAGTTGAAGGTTGTACTTTTAATGCTCACTTCTGGTACTTAGAGTGCTATATTCTGGTGTTTGCACCAGTTGGCTGCTGCTGTAAGCTGCCTTTGGTAAGGGGAGGGAGAGCACAAAAAGTGAAGCTGCCTCCTCTGCCCATGTTCTTAATGTGAGTGTTTAGCACATCGCCCTGATGGTGAGTCCAGGGTCTTCAGGATTTGTTTCCAGTAGCCGGGATCTCTGGTACATAAGTGAACTGTGAGTGGTACGTAGTGAAGACTGCAGTATGAGTTCAGCCCTCACACTCATGAAAGTGATCTCTTTCCTCTACCTGGCTGTGTATTTCTGTGACTCTTGCAGGACAGTCAGTTTCAACTAAATTTGATAGAGATGTAGGAATGAGTGACAGAGTTTGTTGGGTGGAGCAAACAGACTATGTGGTTGCTTAAACCTTATTTCCCTACAAAAACAAGTCTAAAATCAAATGCCTTTCAGTGTGGAGAGGACATATGAAAAATATTTGCTTAAGGAATCTACAGTCCCCTAATTGTGGCATTTTCCTTGTCTCTTGCAGCCTTATAAAAGCTGTGTGTGTAACCACCAGCTCTCTGGCCAGTGCTGTGGCTGACATGGAGGTCAGGTTTCATACACACAGCAGTGCTACCCATCCTTGACAGCCTCCACAGCCAGCCTGGCTCTGGGTGCTTCTCGACTCCCGAGCTTTAGGCAGTACTCCTGGAGAGAAGAGGCCAAAGACATCTCATGGTTCCGTCAGTGTGGCTGCTGATGTCTTGAATAACAGCTTCCTTGAGATCATCCTAGTCTCCATGAACTAAAAGTTGAGGAGAGCAATTCTGGGGGTACGGGACCTGACCACAAAGGCCATGAAACATACTGGGTAAATACTAGAGGGCTGGTCAGCATGTTCTTTGTGAGAAATCACACATGGGGTGTAATATGTGTTAGTAAATAGCACTTCTGTAACCTGTAGTGTGGATGGATGTGGCAGCTGTCCCAGCTCTCTGGTTACAAGGTATTATGAGTCTTCTGGGAAATGCTGTACTGTTAAAGCTGATGGCAGTGTTGGATGTACCTTATCAGATGTAATTATTTTCTTACATAACTGGTTGTCCTGTCCTTCAGCAGTTGGTTGTTTTCAACCCAAGGACTGGAGAAAATTCCCATGTGGTACAAACATGGTTTTGAGAAGGCATATTAGTTGTTTGAGAATGGATCTCTTACTGCTGTAATAAAACTTAAGAGATGGCCAACAACACTGATTTATATGCAACCAGCTTAAAGTTTGGAAATAAGGATGCAGTTGCTGGCATGCCTGTCTCTTTTGATCATGTTCAGTGTCCAGCTTAGGTAATGACAGGCTTATCTCTACGTTTGGATGCCAGTGCTGTGTTTATTTACACCGAAATAGAAATAAGCAGAGTCCTTTTGTGCTTTGGTGAGTGAGTGTAATTGGTGGCAGACCTGAGTTTCGGGTTAGCTGTGGCAAACTGCTTGCTGTTCTCAGAGTTCCCCTGGAAGCTTCTGCTTCAGCACAAGCCTCTGCTTCAGCACCAGGAGGGTGAAGCTGTGCTGCTGTAAGATGAACAGGCAGCAGAGGTGAGGCTTCTCCCTCAAAGCCAACGCTGCAATACCCTGATGTTTCACGATGCTGGCAGGCAGCCTAGATGTTGCTCATGGACAAATGCAGCTTTGATGGCTTGTTCTATGACCTGATCCCCCATCTTGATGCTGTGCTCATGTATTTTCAGTTGTATGGGATTACAGTGCAGTTTACAGCCTGTCATTCTGTTGTTCCACAAACCCATTCCTGTTCTGGGAGGATGTTGCAACTTACATTGACGTGTGCTGTAAGAAAATCCTATTGTTTTCATTAAAACACTGCACAGGAAGAGGTCTGATTTGTTGGCTTAGGTATAGACATTTTTCTCTCACCACATGCTTGATACAAGGTAGGTCTGATGAAATCTGTGTATTTTTAAAGGCTAGATACCTGGGACAAGTACTGTAAAAATGCCTTCTGAGCTCAGTGTTCTTTAACCCCTCTGAACATTTTTGGACAAAGTTGGATGCTGTAGTTCTTACATATCTAAAACTTGTTAAATGTCTTTCTTTATTTTTTTTTTCTTTCCTTATCCTTTATTTGTCCTGAGCCTTCCAGCTCTTGATTGGAGCTGGTTTGGGGGTGCCAGGGTGCTAACACTGGAAAGTATGTCTGTGGAGGTAGGATAGCTTAACTTTTTCCTTGGCTGAGTTGAGTCTTTGTTCCTTTAGAAAACTTCCCTGGGATACATGTGGAGAGAAACAATCACTGTTTGGATTTTCAGAATGATGATGCCTTGAGCAAAACCATGTTGGGATTCTGCAGAAAAACAAGATTAGCTGGAGGGAGGGAAACAGATACCTGGGCCTACCAAAGAAAGATCCATGTGGGTTGGTCTTGTATATAAATACACAATCTGGGAGAGCAGAAAGAAGAGTTTGCTTGATGTATTTTGTGAGAGATGAAATATTTTCAGTGCAGAGGTAAACTGGGTGTAGTTCTTGTCAGTGTGCCGGTGAATCAGGCTGGCTCTGAAACTACAGCTCTTCTGGGAAGAGTTACTTACGTAATGTTGGCCTGTGGGGATGCAAATACCCCAAAGAAATACAGGTGCATTCTGTCATTTTTCATACAAATGGAGGATGTTCCTTACTCTGAAGCCCAGTGTGCCTCCTTTCTGCTGTTGAAGCTGAGCCTCTCAGTGTCAGGTACAAGTCTGAAACAAATTTATATGGTTGAAGCGTAAAGTTCAGGAGATGCTTCTAGTAGTAGCAGTGCTCCCTGGTTTAGGCAGACACAATGGGAGATTTGCTGCTATAAATAAAGTTTTTCCATGCCTATGTACAGAAGGATAATGTTGAATACAGAGCTTAAAACCTCAGCATCATTGTAGGAAAAAAAATAACATTAGTGCTTAGCTGCTGAGGGCCACCTTAGTTTTTTTAGAGTTGATGGTTGTTTCCCAGTTTTATTACATCACCTCCATCAGTGCCACAAGATTGATGTAGGAAATTGTGTGCAGATACACTCAGTTGAGAAGCCATTGGGTTACTGTGAGCTCTTAAAGATGTTCATTGTAATTGGCAAGGTCACCATGGAACAAGGCTCTGTGATTTATAAGTTACAAATATGAAGGCTTTAGGAAAGTTGGACAAGGACTTTATAGGTCACCTTTATTTTTCCTACCATAGATGCCTTGCTTTTACACCACTATGTATTATAGAGGTGAATAAAGAAGCCACTGTACATTCAGCAGAGTAGAATATTACATGTAGTTTCGAGGTGTTTGCCTCAAAAAAGGCAAATTAAAGAACTTAAAGTGAATGTGGGTGTGAAGTTTGCTGGAGAGTGTATTAATGAGGCTTCAAGAGCTGGGATTTCTCTCTGCCGTAGTAGTGTCTTGAAGTTCTCAACCTAGAACGTGTTGTCATTGCACAGTATACAGTGAGCAGTGGGTAGTATACAACATAGAGGATGAAACAGCACTTGCCTGGCAGAGCCTGCCATCTAACTAGGAGTGAGCAGAGGAACTGAGGAGGTGCTATTTCAACTTCAGACTTAGTCAAAGTGAAACAGCTGGTAGTCAGCGAGAGACCTGGAAGCAGATCTGCATCTTGGGCAAGGCTTTGGCCCAAACCTCTTTCTGTCTTGATAAATGCAGTGTGGTTGCTTATAGAACAAAACCCAGGGTGTTCACATGAGGTATATTTTAATTCTGTTTAGCAATTGAATAAACTAAAATTAAATACCAAGAGCTCAGAAATTCATTCCGTGCTCTTGCAAAATTTTCCGCTGGTCCTCTCACTACCATATTAAATTTTGGAGTGTCTGTTAGTCATGCTTTGTCTTGGTAGTCAGCAGAAACGGGGTGGGAAGCCTACCACTATATTCAGGTTGAAGCCCCTTCTGAGTTTTGGCTTTGGGGGTAGTTTTTCAAAGGGAATCATGAAACTTTAAATAGCTATGGTGAGCAGTTTAGCCTAAGGAAGCTAGTTGTGTATAGTACTGCTGCTGCCCACCCCCCAACCCCCACCCCCCAAAATGTAAAATACATTAGCGTCTTGTGCCATCCCAAGTGTTGCTTTGTAATCCCAGCTAGATCTTGAGAACTCCTTGATGCAAATATGGTCTAATTTGTAACTATGCCAACACTGAAGATTATGATTTATTGCCAGATATAGAATTAATCCAGTGTTCCAAGTTAATGTTGCAGTTTGTGGAGTCCATCAGGAGAAAGAGACCAAGGCAGAACATGTGCTGCAGAAGCCCGTGGGGGAAGCTGGGACGGTGAGAATCGAGCACTGCAGTGATGCCAGCCAGCTCCTTAGAGAGCAGCATGTCTAACTGCCTGATTTTGAAATTAGTTCCTTTCCTCGTGAAATTCTTGAGCAGATCTACTGAAAACTCAATGTTAATAATTTGCTGTTGTGAGAAGTTGGTTTCAAGATAAAATGTCACCATGTGACCATCTCTAAGGTCAGTCAAAATCCAGAAATTATAAAATGTCCGTGTTAAAAACTTAGGGAAACTTGAAATCTTGTGAATATTGAGATCCTTTGAAAAACTGTGGCTGCTTCTACTTTGTGTCATACAAGTGAGGGTTTTTTAATTGCTTTTTCTTATTTTTGAAGTAATGACCTCTGTCTGACGGCTGATGCAAGTAGCTGTGTTGTAGTTTTGTCCAAGTTTGTGAAAGACCCCAGACTTACAAACACAGTCTGAAATGTAAATGTATGTAAGAAGCTTCAAATACTTCTGTACAGTATTCCTAGAAAAACAGACCTAGCGAAGCCAGTATGAAATTTTAGTCCTAAATATATTATAAGTGCCTCTGGTAGTGCTGCCTGTAATTAAGCTTGCCTCACATTTCCCATTATAAGACCCTGTTTTCAGTGGCATATAACTTTGCCAGATTTTAACTGTTTGGGCTGAAACTTTCCATGCTGAATGTCTGCCTCAGATGAATTGTTTGGAAAGCTTCAACAAAAAATGGTTTCACCATTTCTGGGAATGAAATTAAGAGAAAAATATTTTCTTTTGCCCATGCAAACTTAATTCTGGCATTTCCTAAGTTTTGAGTGCTTGGTCTGTAGCCTTGATGTTTTTGTATATGTATATTTACATTTCCTTCAGAAAAGGAAAGTTTATAAAATAATGCCTACATGGGTATATTTGGACTGCTAGAAAACTTTTAACTCAACATGAAAATTGTAAATAATTTACTTAGCTCAGAAACAATCTAATTACATGGATTTCTTGTTTATCCTTGGGCAAACTGCTTGAGACCCAACTTCAACAGGCCCATCTTTCATAGGGGACTGGACTGTGGAGTAATGTTAAGATTGGTCTCCTAACCTAACTTGTACTTCAGTTTTGAGATACTCTAATGCTCTCCTCCTCAGCTTGCTGCCAGGCTGAATTAAAGTTTACAGGGCATTTTGATGGGAGTTGTTGGAATAAACCCCACCATCACCCAAATCTAGTTCAGTAGCAGGCTGTTTGAAGTGAGGTTGTCTTCTACACTACTCTG
This sequence comes from Heliornis fulica, assembly GCA_013399135.1. Lineage (NCBI taxonomy): Eukaryota > Metazoa > Chordata > Aves > Gruiformes > Heliornithidae > Heliornis > Heliornis fulica. The sequence goes on from VXBZ01003786.1 coordinate 249,083, forward strand.
GGTGTTGCCAGACAGTGGGACCATCCAGAAACCTAATTTCAGTTGAATTTCCTGTGATTTCTACTAGCCAAACTTGCTGTTCACCAAGTCTTTTGCATCTGCAGAGAAAGAGGTTAAAGAATAGCCCAAGCTTGGACTTAATAAAATAGGAAGAGAAAGAGACTGCAATAGGCACTTGAAATGCTTTGGAAAAAGATTGTTTCTCTAGGCACATATAAGATAAAGAGATGAGATAACAGGCACCATCATTGCAGGTACAGGGGTGCAGTTTTGCCCTGCTGGCTGCCAACTCCTTAAGCAAGGAGGGATCAACTCTCTTGCTTTGGGAAAACTGCTTTGCTGTTGTTCCTGCTTGTGCTGGCTGGAGTTTATTTTTTTGCTCGAGCTGTTTCCTATAGCTGTGTCCTAGTGCCTGCTCAGGAGCTGTATCTGCTGGGAACCAGATTCCCAAGAGACATGGGAGTTTAGAGCTTTAGCAGTGTCGCCTTGTGGTCCAGCTTGCCCTTCACTGGGTGCTGTGGTTATATGTGAGATCCTGACTGTAGCAGGCACTACACAGTGCTAGTAGATACTGCCTGTATCAAAGGCAAACTGTGGTGGTTTGATCCTAGGTGAAGGACAGACTCCCACCAAAGTTGTTCTGTCACTCCCCTCTTAGCTGGACAGGGGAGAAACTACATGTTGAGAGGCTTTGAAGTGGAGATAAGGGCAGGGAGAGATCATTCTGCAATCAGTGTCACGGGAGAAACAGACTCAACACAGAAGAGAAGCAAGAAAACTCTCTAATTTATTACACTGCTCACACAGAGAAACCAGAGTCAGATAATGAGAAGTGCAAACAGCTTTTAAAACATCCCCCCCATCCCTCCCTTCTCTGCAAACTGAACTTTATCCATGATTTCTCCTCCCCAGGATGCCACAGGGGGAAATTGAGGATGGAGGCTCCAGTCTTGAGTCAGTTCCTCATGAGTTCTTGTCCTTCTTGGGGGGTCATTTCTCACACTCTTTCCCTGTGCCAGCGTGGGGTCCCACCCACGGCAGACAGTCCTCCACGACCTTCTCCA
>VXBZ01003786.1:250351-275413 GCA_013399135.1 Heliornis fulica
GGCGCTGATTGGCCCGTCCAGCCTTGTCAGTAACAAGGTTTGGGATTTGGCCTTGGCATCTCAGCTGAGATTTGCTCTGTTGGACCCTTAAGAAGCTTCTAGTGGCTTCTTAAAGAAGCCACCCTGTGAAACCACCACACAGACCCACACTTCAGAAATTGCTGTGGGATGCCAGAGTCCTCAAAACTTGCTGTCCCTTATGCAAGTTATTACAGAGCTGCTGGAGATGGATGTTTTCAGGATATCTTCATGTTTCCTGGCTTTTACCTTAAATACTTATTTAGATAAGTGAACAATGACAAATAATCAATAAAGGATTTCAGAGACTTGTGTCTTCCACCAAAGCCAGGTTGGTATTTGAGGCTTGCTTGGATTCCCTCGTATTTTAAATCGAGTGTTTGGCTGGCAAAAATCCCAGGAGTATTTTGTCTTGTGGCTCTTAGAACCACAGCAGACTTCTGGGACCACTTCCATCAGCCTGGACTATGGAAGAGGAGTCCTGATGTTCTTACAAGTTACAGAGGGGTGCAGAGGGTGTGGACAACTAGACAGAGAAAGGAAAAGCCTCGTTCAGTGCCATATTTGCTGGTCAGAGCAGGAACAGGACCCTCCCCACCACCCTGCTTGTGGTGTGGACCGGGGAGACCTGGCTGGTACGCAGTGGGTGTTGGTGGGAAAGCCTTGGTGGGGACTAGTTGGTCAAGTCAATGATGTGAACAAAGCCCTAGTTGGCTAGTTTCACTAGGACTAGGGTGTACAAAAACCACCTTTGGGCCCCTGAGAGGTCAGAGGAGCTGGCTGTGGGTGGGCATAGTTATTGTAGTGGTACTCTCAAGGCAACCTCTATTTTTGTTGTGTTTTTGACTCCAGTTACCAGGTAGAACATTTTAATGGAAAAAAATTAAAGCTGATGGTTGAAATATTTGTGGAGTAATTAAGATGGATTTTTTTTAGGACAACAGTTGAGGAATCAGACAGGTATGCAAATTATATAATCTGTTGTGTTAGTGAGTTTTTTTCCAGGGCTTTTTAGCTGCACTGCCCAGGAAAATCTTTGGGGGTGGGGAATTGGTGCCAGCATGATGCGTTTTTCTATGTTAATGGCAGGAGCTGTGACAACAATGAAATCACTTTCTGTCTGTGCACAAGAGGCCCGAGGCAAGACTTTCTCCTTTCACAGCTTCTTGTGTACTCAGCTCAAAGTAAAATTAACTCTAAATAAAGCTAGTTTGATCAAAAGAAAATGCATCTTTCTAAACTACCTTAACTTAGTAACGGCTGCCCTCAGACAGAAATGGGCAGTCCTCCCTTTCCTAACGGTGGCCACTTTCCATTAGAAGAAAAAGAAGGAAAAGGCTTTGCTCCAGCCTATCAAGGAAGGAATTACCAGAGGACTGTAAACTGCATTCCCACTTCAAAGGCTGTGGAGCTAGCTTGGATTAGACTCCCGTCTTGAATGCTCTCCTGTGGAAGGGCTCCCTCCAGCAGCTAACAAGCTTGGCACCGTTATGTCTCTGAACTTGGTCCCTCAAAGAAGGGAGTGGTGGTATATACCGTTGGGGAAGTTGTTTGCATAGCAGTTCTCTTGAAACTTGTCTCAGTCTAGCTCCATTCCTAAACCACGTGTGCATTCTTTCAAATTAAATTTCAGGGGTTGTGGTATTTGCCTTCAACTTCCTCTCCTGAAAGAGTGTGGATGTGCTACTAAACAGCTGCTTTGTTCTGCTTCTGGGATGGGCATCGTTTCCAAGCCCCTGAGATAACTCCATCCAGCCTATAACTTGTGTGAGACCATTGGGAAAGGAACTTCATTGTGTGTATGACCATCGAGTATCCGTTACCGCTGTCAGAACCTGTCCTACAGCTGTTGTCTGCAGCTCAACAAAATACTGAAGTACTTCTATACCTTTACTTATTGCAGTTCAAATATAAAAATCAAAATCAATAAGAGCCTTAAGAAATTAGGATTTCTTCAAGAGTGCTTCTTGGAAAAAGTATGACAGTAAAGTCAGCTCCATATTAATTGTATGTACTAGGGATCTGCATACGATGTAGTCTTTGCTTCCCTCTCCCAGCTGTTCAGTGGGTTTTTTAACATACCCTCTTGGTTCAACACAAGAATGATCTTTCACTCTTATTTATACTGTCATCTAAGTGTGTAATACTGCCATAATGTGAGAGCTGAAATCTTGATGGGCTTCCAAGTAATGTGTTGCATCTGTAGTTGAATTTTTCTAGGAGCATCTCTGATCATACAACGTCCTTTCAGGAAACTGGTTATTAATAGGGGATTTTTAAAATATTCTATGAAGACAGTGATGAAATACTAAGTAAAAAGTGTTCCTTTAGTGAAATTTAAAGTAGGGTCATGTTTTGAGTTTTATAGTGTATGCTGTGATGTTTTTCATGAGCATCAGAACAAAGATTACACAAGAAAGAGGCACTGCAGAAGCTGAAGGTGGCCTAAAGTTGGGTATCACATGCCGATTTCCTAGAGTACTTTCCTTCAGTGTGTGGTGGAGCAAATGTAATGTGCATCTGTTTTGTCATTTTTGTCACTTCATTCTATTTATAATTTCTCAAATTTTTTGGGGTTATGCTTCCAGAATGTTTCCTTTTTCTTTAATGTTTCTTTTATTGTATGCAAGGCTTGTAACATCATTCTTCAACTCTCAGAAATGCAAAACAAGTGATCAGTAGCTTTCAGGATCACATGTGTGGTTGTTTCGAGGGCTTTCTTACTTGTCTGAGAGTATCTGAAATGGATCTTGTTGCAAACACCAGGACCTGATTTTTAAGCTTTTTCATAGCCATGTATTTTTGTTTGTACCCAGGGAATTACTAGCCTAATCTCAAGTGCAAATTCTTAGATGCCTGAAGAATGGATTGCGTGGAGAAGTTGTGTGTCATGGATGTGATGAAGAACCTACTGTGCCATTGTTTGGTAGTGGGGCAGAAGCCCACATTCCCCCTCACTGGGCAGCACTTCTTTGTAGGCATCCACCAGTGTCAGAGTGCACCTGACTTGTAGAGGGAGAAAGAGCAGAAATCATTGTGGCAATAACTCTTGATTGCACTAACTAGTTTTATAAATTCAGTTTTTCTGGGTCTTGGACTATTCCTGTGACTGTCAGATGCTCTAGTTTGTAGGGAGAAAAAATGCATTGGTTGTGCCAGGGTCATGAGATGTATAGTTAGGTTTAAAAATGCTGCAATGCTGCTGCCTCTCCTGGTTTCTTGGATCCCAGTTCAGAGTGTGTCATGATGTCTTGCTCTGATGCTCCCTTTTACTTTACTCCCAAGAACCGCTTCATTTGGTTTATTAACTGTTCTTCTTAACTCCATAAGACTGGAGCTACACTTACAGGGTACTGCCTTTATAGTTTCAGAGCTGATGTGGCATAAAACACCCCAAAAGACCACATTTACCCTGACACCCTCGTTGCACGTGGGCTGCAGTGCCTCACGGAGCGCAGGCGTCCGCACACACGCAGCGATCCCCAGCGCGTACCTGCGAACACATCAGAGCAGACACGGGGGGGTTGCCGGGACCGTGGTGTAGTAAGAACTACTTTCACCTTTGCTGACAGCAGTGTGTTGTTGGCTCTTAAAAAGCAGGAGGTAGAGACAAGAAGTGATTGAACCAACCTGCTCTTCCTCCCACAAGAGCTCTGTGAAATTCAGCAGCTCCAGGGCGGCAGCGGCGCATTGCAACCCAGCGCACGAGCCTGCCCTGAATGGTGCCTCCGTGCGTCTCGCCTCCAGTTGTTCTCTAAGTGTGCATTCACTCTGGGCTGACTCTTTCTCACACAGTCACAGGTGTTTGTTACTTTGCTACCTTTTTTTTGCAGGAAGAAGTGCAAGGTGGTAATAGGGAGCTGGGGGATCAGCTTGTGATCTTCAGCTGAACGCTGGCCACCAGAAATGCTTGCACACAGAAGATGTGATGCTGCATGCCTGCTGTTGGTAGGGAGCAAAGGTGAAAAGCTCACTCTGGGCAGTGTTAAACTCATTTCTAGCTCAAAAAATTCAATAGGGATCGGGGTGTGTAGTCTTGAGTTGATAGTGAATCAGTAATGCTTTATAAGGGGTTCTGATGAAAGGTGCTGCCTCTCCCTACAGCCTTTGCTTCCTCTGCTCCAGCAGCTCTGCTAGTAGAAGGTATTCAACTTCCCAAGCCCTTTCCTTGTGTCCCACGATGCACGATGCCAGCTCAGCACCATCCATGCAGTACACCATCCATGTTGGGATGGTGGTTGACACTTGGCTTCTGAAAACCAGAATTAGCACGTGGAATCGATAGATTGAAGATACATCATCGTCATAGGCTTCTGGGGCTGATAACACGAGGAATGGCCTGAATTTATTTTTAACTGCAGATTTTCAAAAAGAATCCTAGAAATACATTTTTTTTGGCTGATGTTTTTGACATAAGGAGGTTTTTGTCTATTGTGAAGACAGGCACTTTAACTGCGAAGCTGATGTTGAACTTTAGATTTAGGAAAGGATTTTTTTTTTTAATTTTAAGAAAAATAATGTGAGTGAACAGAGAACAATGAAAAGGCAAAGATTATGAAAGAGCAATCTCATAAGTAAGAAATCTCCACTAGGAAATACTTTTCAGCTCAACTTGAGATGTCATGTCTCTAGGGCAGATGATGCCACGAAGTGGCACAGAAGGTCCTTGCTTTGACTTACTGTTGCTCCTTGCTGGAGCTGATGCTTCCAAGGTTCCCTCAAAATCCGAACAGCAGCTTGCTCGTGTTGTGGTGTGTGTGCAGCCTCACTGATGGAAATCCCTTGCCTTGCAGCGCTGTCCAATCCAGTACATAACCCTCTCTGTGGGTGCAAGGCTTTCCTAATGCTCATGTTGTCTTTCTGATTCGCAGTAGTTTTAATCTTGTTCAGAGAAGACATGGAGTGTATGTGGCAGTTTGTCTTAATGAAACTGGCTTTGACATATATAAGACATTTCTGTTTTTACTGATGTGAGTCTGCTTCCACATCGTGCCTGCTGCTTGAATAGCCAGACTGAAAACAAAGTAGATGTAATTTGTATTATCTGTAAGTACTTGAAGACCCGTACAGTGTCTTAGTCTCTTGTTCGAAGTGACTTAATTTTTTCTGGTGTTTCTTCAGCTTTTTTCTTCCCAGCATGTCAGCTCATATCTTATATTTTGTAGTTTTACAGATTTGTATTTTTGGGGGGGGTTTCAAAACATTGGAGCAGAGATTCATCAGATGCTAAGCTCTGTGTGTCTCATGGCCTTTTCCTTTCATATCTACGTGTATTCCTGCGCTGTGATGTTGCTGCCTGATGTTCAGATTCTTTGATGGTAATTCCACTGTTTGCTCTGTATCTGACATGAGGTATTCCCAGTTCCTGAGTTAGGCAGCTGATTATTCTTGACTCCAGTGAAATCTTGCATTCCACGCCCCCCAACCCACATCTGCAGTTTTTCTCCCCACTTTGCACAGCAGCCCCCTCCCCTCCCTTTGCAGCTCTGCCTGGCTTAGCACTAGCTGTCTGTTCAAGCAGCATCCTACCTATTCCAGCGTTAGAGTTATTCAGGAAACTACAGAATTGTTCCTTGGCCAGGACAAGCCCAAGCAGAGCCCAGCTCAGTGTGGGAAGCAGCAACACCAACTTGGTCACTTTGACTTTTTTCTGCCCAGCTTTGCACATACATGGAGACAAAGAAATGCCTTGGAAGCAGCATCAAAACATGATTACATTGGGATGCCTGTCTGCTGCTTTTGATAATGTAGGGTATGAGCTGTGTGTGCTGTTTGCCCCAGTGCACATAAGCTGTCTGTCTGCTGCTGAAGGACACAGCCTGCTTTGATGGGATCTGCTCTCAAGAAACCCACGTTGGCTATCGGTCACCTCTCTTGCTTAAGCTGTTTGTGTAATGATTTGTTCCAGTATTTTCCAAGAACTGAAGTGGAAAGGCAGTTGCAGCAGCCTCTGGTCTTTTCAGAAGCCAAATGCTTTACGTTGCAATGCATCTGGGGCAGCTCAGCCCTGACATGGATCTATCTATGTACCCTCCAGCTCTTCTTCCCCAAAGCATCATCATCTCTGGTGCTGGCTTCTGACTCTGCCGTTTCCACTTTCTTGTACTCAGCACCTGAGTTTTGTGGGTAATATATATGTGGGTAATATAATTAGCTAAAACATCCCCACCAAATTGCTGAGACTTACAGGAGGCTTGGAGAGTTCACTACAAAGTGTACAAAACCTACTGCAAAACTTCAGCTTGTGCAGCTTTTGGCCCCATGCCACTGTATATTATTGCTGTTCTATGTTTAAAAACAAAAATAGAAATACCAAAACAAAATGTTTGTGTTAATTAAAACCTGTTTTGCAGTGTTAAATATAGACTGGTGTTTCTCCAGCAGGTCCTGAAACCACTGAGTGCCATGTTTCTCCACAGTGGTTGAAATATGTCAGGCAGGTGTTTCGAAAGTCCTTGTGCTGCAGGGAAATATACTCTGATGTAATCTGCCTAATTTGACTCTTTGAATTAATTTCAAGAACACTTGCTGTTTGTAATGGAAATGGCTCACCAACCACTTCAGAGAGGACTTTGTAATGTGAGCTGGTAAAGCTCTGCAGGTGTAGTGGGTTTTTTGTTTTATTTAACATCTTGGGTTTGTTTACTTTAAAGTGTTACTGAAAAAGTGATATAAAAGTGGGTTAACAAGTCATTTTTCATTTGAAAAATGTTTTCTTATTAACACAGTTAACATCCAGTATTCTGCAATAGAACTACCGAGTCCAGGAAACCGTGTTTTTTTCCCAGGAGAATGTTTCCTGAGGCTGAAATTCCCCAGAGGCTTTTGTTTGGGATTGAACATACCTGAGGCGTTTTGGCATAAGCATCAGTTTAAAAAATGGGAAATGGTGTTTTCCTTGCTAATTCTTGGCTACTGAGTGGAGGTTACTGAAAACCTTCTATTTTACCTTTGGTTTACTGAAGCACTGCTTTAATTTCTTACACTACCCACCCCTCCCTGCCAACCTCCCCTGTAAGTTTATGAATTAACCTGGGTTTGCCTGGCAAAAAGGATCCTGAGATGTCAGAGTGCACCCTTTAAACTATGGAGTAAAGCAGTTGTACCTGACAAGAGGTGGTATTTTTTGAGCAAATGGTTGTTTAGAGAGGTAGAAGAAGAGCCTGTGATGCTAGTTTGAAGGTGACCAGGCACAGTGCCATTGTGGTAGCAACAGGCAAACGTGTTTAAGCTGGAAAAAATCAAATGAGAACTGGTAATGCCCAGCCATTGGGGTCCAGGTTCTGCTTCATCATGCCAATAAAACCGATTCCCAGTTTGGTTAGTGTATTAATTAACTTTATTGGCTCATACGTTGCTAAGGCTGTTTTTCACTAGAGAGAGAAAGATTAATAAAACAACGCATGATGTTTCAAGGAGATGCTGTTCTATGTGGTATTTTGTTGTGGGACACCAGTTTTTCACAGGAATACCAGTTTTCAGTGGATTTTTTTTTTATTTTTAAATGTCCACTTACTGTATTTCATTCTCACATACCCAAAAACAAGACTTTTTGCCTTTTTGGCAGAAGTCCCAGCTGCCTTGTTGATGCCTCGTTCCCTAGCTAGGGATCCCAGCTGCTTGGCCTCCCTGCCTTCTGATTCCTGGCTGTTGGCCCTGTTATCCCAGCATCCGAGCAGCCAAGTGAGAATGTGCTCTGTAATCTTTTCACACCTCTCTCAGCACGCTCAGGGACAGGGATCTGGTGATGTACTCTGGTTCTGCCTCTTCCTCCTGTTCCTGGGATGGTGCCAGTTCATCAGCCCTCTCTGAGTGAACTAATTGCTCTCTGTATTTCCTCTTCTGTGTAGGGGTGTCTGGTACCAGTCTGGGTTAGTCTTTTGGCTCATCTTCACTGACCACCATGTTGGTTTGAGTGGCTGTGGTGGCCGTGGTGGGAATTGCGGTAGCCACAGTGCCTGTTGATGGGGTTTGAGCAGCTGCAGTGATGACTGGGGGGTTGCAGGTGCTGCAGTGCCTGCTGACCTTTCCCCCATGATGGCACTGGCTGGTGTTGAACAGCATTTGGTAGATAGTGGCTGGGGCTCTGTAGATACTGGCCAGGTCCCACCACCTCCCTAATATTCAGCCTCTGGGAAAAGCTGAGAGGTATATTCTTAACCATTTGTTTACTCTTACACAAACTCTCAACCACATGCAAAACACTTAAAAATAGTCACATGCTGGTGAGAATATCCCAATGAATATTCAAAATTCTCAAAAGCTGTTATAAGAGGCGTTGTTTTTTACCCCAAAGGAGAAGGTGGTGGTGTAGTTATTCCCCTCTTTGCCCCATTTCATCACTTTCAGGCACTAAGACAGTCCACCTTCAGCAATGATAAATGTCTGGCAGCAACTCTGAAGTGAAAGGTGCCAGCATGGAAAGATGTTCCTGGCCTGAAACCTCTCCAGGAAGCCTACCAGCAACCCCAGTAACACTGGGGCTTAGGCCTTTCCTTGTCCAGGGAAATGACATTGTCTTCCATCACTTTCAGGTACTATGACTGGCAATCTTCACCAATGGAAATCATCTTGATTAGCTCTCAAACCAGAAGTGCCAGCTGTGANAAGTTTTCACCTGTGGAAATCATCTTGCATTAGCTTTCAAACCAGAAGTGCCAGCTGTGATAGGTGTTCCTGGCTGGAAACCTCCTCAGGAACCCCACAAGCTGCCCCACTAATACTGGGGCTCAGGGCTTTCTTAGGCCAGGGAATGCTCCTAACATTGACTTCCATCACTTTCTGGCAGTACTGCAATGCTAAACATGTACAGCAATAGCTGCCAAACAAAAGGTGCAGCACTGAAAGGTTTTCCTTGCTTTAAACCTCATCAGGTAGCCCACCAGCAGCACCAGTAACGTTTGGGCTCAGGGCTTTCCTTGTCCAGGGAACAAAACTTGCCTGCCATTACTTTAGGAACTAAACCACCAAGTTCCAATATGCTGAATGTTCAGCAATAGCTCCCAAACAAACGTGCCAGCCCTGAAAGGTGTTCCTTGCCTCAAGCTTCTCCTTGTAGCCCACAAACAGCCATAATGATGTGTGGGCTCAGGGCTTTGCTATTCCAGGGAATCTTCCTAACACTGACTGCGCTCGCTTTCAGGCAGTGCAACAGCCCAACATCAGAAGGTGCTCTCCAGAGCTGGTGTCTGCACTTTGCTTTCTCCCCTGAGAAAGGGGAGATTTACAAAACACACAGATTTACAAAAGCTATCAACTGTCACATGGACAGAATGGAAGTGACCAGATTGGGGAATATGAGTGTGCTCTAGTGAAATTTGGCAGACTTACAAAAAATATTCCCCTATATGCTGAGTTAGAGAGCAGAAAAACTTGGCAAACCTACAACTCACTCTCTGTTTTGACAGCTCATGTCTCTTCCTCATTTACCCATAGAGGTAATTTACACAAGTGTGTGTTGTTTGTGCTGCTATTTCAGGGATGGCTGCTCTTGGTGTCTCTGTTTACAAAAAGGTTGCTTGCAATTAATTATTTTTCGAGTGTGGGAGCGGGGTGTTAGTCAGAGGTCAAAGCAGTGACTGGAGCAGTCATGACTTGTGAACATTTTTAAGGTGGAGTTAAAACTTGGAGTGACCCAAAGGAGTCAGATGAAAATATGAAGCGAACAATGGCAGTTGGGTTAAAGAGGAAGAGTTCAGTTGGTAATAGTAATTGTAATTAATTGTAATTGCAATGCATAGAGAAGAAGAGTAACTGATATGTCCTGAGGAATAGTTCTGCCAGCTCTGAGTGCCCCCACGTGGAAGACCTTTTCTGTCCCATTAGTTAACTAAATGGTGAGTTTACAAATGGGTCACAGTGAGACCTCACCCTTGCTGTGTGTTTGTGATGTGTGGCACATGACAGCTGTCCCCATGTAAGCCCAGAGTCAGCACCATCATTCCCTGAGGTGGAATGAAGAGGTAAGAGCGAGCGATGCCCCCATTGCGTTACCTTTGAACAAGCTGTAATGATTTTATGCTCTCTAATGGGCTCACTGACGTGGGAGCCCATAATGAATTAGGTGGTGGTGGTGCCTGCAAGCACGTGTTTTATTACAGCAGGCACATCTGGGGAGCACCTCGTGTTCTGCAGTATCCACAGAGAAGGACCTGCATTCCAAACCAGAGCCGATTTTGACTTGTAAATCTGTTTTTATGAGGTGTATGTGTGTGCCTGCCCCAGGAGAGTGAATGCCGTTTCCAAACGGGCATTTGGATACCATATGCTTAGAAAAATGCTGGCTATGGCTCAGGAAACGTGAAGTTCCTCCTCTTGGTAAATGCTGGGGACCTTCTTAGTGAAAGGCTTCTCTCTCTAACATACTTTGTAAAAGTGATAGATGGAAAGCTTGAGTTGCTGCTTGACCTGATCTGAAATTTAAGCAGTTCAGGAGGTCTGAAGCTGAGGTTCACCCCCATCTGAGGCACTGTCTCAGATGTTCAGCCAGTGCCACCATAATGTCAATGACAATACTCCTGTGTGCTTCAGGTGATGTGAATTTGGCCCTTTACAGGTTTGGTGACTGCATTGCAGCCTCAGTATTTCATTTATAAACTTAATTCGATGGCTTCCTGTATTAACAGAACTAAAGCTGGTCTTTGGTTTAGTTTCAGTTTGATTAGGGACAGTGGTATCTCAAAGCAGATGTCAAAGCACAGTTTCTGGGAGCATTGGCAGATCTGTAGCAGAAAACTTCACAGCCCTTGCCAGCTGCCCTGAAGAAGATTCAGCTGTTTTAAAGGACATAAAGGTGATATCACATAATTCATGGCATGGAAGGACCAAGCTGTGGATGTAAAACTGGCATCAGTAGGATGTGCAGTCTAAGATTGGTGCTTTCATCCTGTGGCCAAGTTACTGTGTAAGGCTGAGCACCGAGCAGGTGTGTGATGGGGTAGGGAAATCCTGTCCTAGCGCTCAGGAAGCGTTTCTGAGGGAGTTAATACTGATGGCTTGGGCTTGGGCAGTGGGGAGATCCACAGCTTCCTCTAGCCTCATCCTTGTTTGTCTGTGTCCACCCCCTAAATCAGTTTGCACAGGCAGCTCCCAACCCCCACTCTATTCAAGATACTGTTCTAATCCAGACCATGATGGGTCCTGAAGCACTGTGGTGGGGACCAGTAGACCTGGAGATGTGCTGGTTTGAAGGCTTCAGCCTCAGACCAGTCCCTGAGCTGGGGATGAGGAGGCAGCGAGGTGGCAGCAGCTCCTGAGAGCAAGCATGGGAGGGGGTTGGCCCAGGGACTGGTCTGTTCCTGCTCCTCAGTGGGAAGTGCTGGCCAATTCAGGTGATTTTCCTTGAGCTGTAGCTGTGCTTTCACTCTCCTAGGTATGGTTAAACTGGCTTATGGCAACATCGTGTGGTAGGTTCTTGTCTGCCTGATGCCAGCTCTTCATAAATGCAAGACATTCAGCCAAAATCTTGTGATAAGCCAGAAGGTATCTCATTCTTTCAGCTGCTGGGGAAAATGTGAGAGTAGCAGTAGTGGCCAGAAAGCAAAACTCAAGAGATAAGAACAGTCCTCATCATCCTCTGAATGCTGAATGCTTGGGGTTGGCAGTAGTGGAGCTGATCCAGGGGTTGAATAACTTGCTGGGGTTTCCAGACCTGTTGTGGAGGGCATGGAAGTTCAAGGGGTTGTTGTGTAACAGCTCTGGTGGTTTTCTGGGGGTTTTGTCACAACAGTGGAAAACAACGTTGTATAAAGAAACAATAAACCACATGGGTAAATGCAGACATTTATTTACATGTGTAAATACAAGTTTTGTCAGCCAAGAAGGAAGGAAAAACCCTTACTGCAGTCCTGTCAGCTGGCTGGGGAAATAAGCAGCATCAGGGCTTGCTTGTCCCACCCAGAGGGAGGATCTGCTCTCCAGAGTCTACCTTGGTGGCAGGTACTTGAGGTGCTTGCAGACTGTCTGTAGTGTGATATGAAGTGTNCACCTGGGTGGCAGCTTCAACTTCAGGAGGAATAAATTCTTGAGGTGCTTGCAGAGTATGTCTGTAGTGTGATATGAAGTGTGTGTGGAGTCTTCTGAGTATTGACATGCACACTGAGAAGCTCCAAACAGGGAGAAACGGGGGGTGGGATGTGAAAATAGGATTTATCCTTACAAACAAGAAAAAATAAAACTTTGAGCATTGTTCTACTTTCTTTATCATCACTCAGAAACGAGTCAATGGGTTTGTGTCTTCTAAGTATCTCTGGACAAATTGTCCATCAGAACAACTTAAAACCATTGCTGCAGATTGCTCTAAGACCTTGATTTTATATTGATTTTTCACTGTTTTGTGATTTGAGGGCATGTTGACTGACTGTTCTGGCTATGAAAATGCTGTTTTCTGAGCAGTGAGATGATTACTACAGGCAGCAGGGGACGTGTTGCTGTTGGCAAGAAGATTTGTTTGGTTATTTCAGGTAATTCCTCAAGATTTCATAGAAGGTGGTGCTCTGGCTCACAGACTGAGAGGTGACATTCTCATGTGTGTCTGCCTTCCCAGTGGGTTTGTCCAGGATGCTGCTGTGTTTATGTGGGTTGAGGTCCTGTACAGTATAGAGTGTGTGTTGACCTGATTCAGAGCTTTCATGTATCTCGTGTGACGGACCCACTCTTGGTGTGCTAAAAACCTTGCATGAGATGGCTGAGTTGGGCTTGATCTCTTGTTGATGCCCACACAGCAGCACCGGAGCAGCATCCATATCCACTGTTGGAAGCACTTTTCATTGTCACAGCCTGTCTGCTCTCTGCAGGCAGGTCTCATCTGGTTGTGTTGTGAGAAGTGAAAGAAATGCAGAGGTTGAGGGGCTTCTCTCACGAGGTTGGTTTGCCTCAGGGCTGGCTCAAGGCTGAGCTCTGGGCAGAACCAGAGATTGGCATCTGACTGGGTTTTGCACTGCAGAAAGGGGAGGTGTGGGCTTACTCTGAACACCATCTACAGCAGGACAGGACCATGGCTGGTTACTGGTTGTGGGCTCTTGAACCTTGCTCTTCTCCATCGAGCAGCAGCTGTAGAGGGCCCAGTGCAGCTCCTCCTTTGTGGCCCGAGCAGTCACCAACTTGGTTTTCCAGGGCTCTGGTGTAAAGATGACAGGTCTGGGTCAAGACAGAGCAAGTTTTCAAGATTTTCTGACTTGAATGGGTTTCACGGTTTCTCCTGGTCTTTGAAGGCCCTGCATTCAGAAGTCACATACCTGGGTGCACCTGTTCTGCTCAAATTTTCATCTGGCATAGATGCTTGAGAACAGAAGCCAAGAAGCATCTTTGGGTCCAGCAAACAAAGGTCAAGTACAGAAAGTCCAGATAGGGTTTGGTCTTGGTTTTTTTTTTCCCTGAAACACATGATGTAAAGGCAATTTTTTGATGTTTGAAACCTGGTGTTAAGTACTCTTGGTTGCCATTGCCTGGTGAGTTGCTTGTTCTTTCAGGTCCCCATCTGCAAAATGGAGATAAATATTTTCCTACCACATAGAAGAATCATATTAAAAATGTACTAAGTCCAGATACCGAGGTAGTGGAGACCATATAAATACCGAAGATAAACATACTTACACCAGGATTGGAAAATGCATTTTAATTCTAGCAACACTCTTCCTGTCCTCTTTAACAGACCTGGTGATTTGGAATATTTCTGTGTTGAGAAAGCCATCGAGGCAGATTAATAACACTGTAGACGTTTTATTTTTGTATGCAGGCAAGATAATATCATTAATATCTGTCTTCCTCTGGCTGCCTTGGTGTGGACTTTGCACAGAGCACTACATTAAAAAGAGATTACCCTGCCATGACCCACTGAGTTTCCCTTTCCACCCAAAAAAATAGAGGAGAGTGCCAGCACGCTTTACTTCAAATATAAACGGATGTGCTTCACCAGTGCCCTGGTATGCTTTGTAGTTTTTAAAATAAAATCAGAATTGGATGCAAAATCTCAGAGGAGAGTGCTGGGACTTGTTTGGCTGAGCCAGCATGTGTGTCCATGTGGGCTTCCCAGCCCTTTCTCCATGGGGTTTAGTTCTTGGGAAATAAGCCTGGTCCAAAGCCAAGGGCAGAGCGTGGCCCCCTGCCCGTGGATTTCTAGGGGCTCTGGACCAGGTCCTTTCTGTAACGAGGTCAGGGTGGCTTTTTCTTTTTAAGGTTTCTACAGCAACCAAAAACCACAGCAACACAAACTTTGTGTCATTAGCCTTAAAACCCAGGGAGAGGTGTCGGAGCTGGAAGGAGTGCGATTGAATTCTCATCACCAGAGTAGAGAGAGATTTGCTTTAGGTCGAGCTTTGTGTTGGTTTCCCAAGTATCCATGTGCAGAGATCTCGGGACAAACGTCTCCTCTGCACTCTGTGGCGGATCGGGCTCTGCAGGGGCGAGAGATAGAGGGAAATGCAGGTTTCCCCAGCTGAGCAAGGATCTAGTGGCTCCTCCTTTCTTGCCTGTAAATAGTTTGTGTTGATACTTTTACTGGTTGTGCTGTTGAGAGACACCAGGTGGGTGGTGGGGACTGTAGCATCTTCCATTGGTGGCCATCAAGCCAGAGCTCCTCTCGAGGAGTTGGGACATAGGCACGCTCCTTGGAGCTCTCCTGGGCAAGGCAGCTCGCTGTGTTACGTGGGGGTTAGTTATTTCCTCTTCTCCAAGTAAAATTGCTCCCTGAATAGGCTGGGTCTGGGGTTCCAGAGTCTTTTGGCCTGAGTCACTTTTCTTACTCTGTATCATTTTAGATATTTTGTTGTTTGAGCTGGAAGTTCTTCAGAAAATACTTGGGTTTTAATTAAAACAAAATAATCTGGGTTAGGAAATGGAAGCTCTTGATAAAATACTTGGTTTAAATTAAAACTGTTTCTCTAAATACTTCTGTATCGCTGCTGATAACTTCCATAATTGAGCAGTTTGGCAATGTCCAAATCATTTTAGAAGACATCTTAAAAGAATTGTAGTTTTGAAATAAATATAATTTCAAGGAATTTGAAATGCTTAGTGAGAAATTATATTTATGATCCAAAATATTTTTTCCTGATTATTATGTAGTATTTTGCTTTTTTTTTAAAAAAAAATATTTTAGTGGAATTAGAGACTGTCAACTGGAATGGTGTAGTTACAGAAACTGCAGGAAGTTACACGTAGCTGCAGCCGGCCTCTGGTTTTCTTAGAAACTAAGTGCATTCATCCAGGAAACAAAATACCTGGAAGTCACGGGGTGCAGGAGTCTGATCGATTACTGAACCCTCTGGCAACCAGAATTACTTGCCAGGAAGCACTAAGTAACCCTACTGGTATTGGGAGTGGAGAGATCAGGCTGCTGGCAAGTTCCATGTCAGCTGTCCAACAGGTAGTAGCGCCAGCGTGGGCAGATGGGTCAGCCTGGGAATGTAGCACTGCAGGCAGGAGACTTGCTCTTCCCTTGTATTGCTATACATACCCAAATGGACTTTGGTTATTGCTGCTTCTCCTGGTGGGAAGGGGACCTGAAAGACTCCTCCAAGTGTATTATCGTTTGTGCATTTTCAAAGTTTCCTGCAATAATGTGAGGGGACTTCAGAAAGTATCAAAGTGGTTATCTGTGGTCATCCTCAGTCTTACACCTCACTGATGCAGGTAGAACAGTGCATGTTCAGAGAGCTCGGGCAGGAAAAGCAGAGGGCTGGGGTCTGCTGTGGCCTGGGAGAGGCATACTACATCCAAGAGGATTTCAATTTAAATACCAGGACACGGCAAAAAAAGGATGGGGTAAAAATCTTTGGAAAATCATTCCCCAGAACTCCTATTTTGTGTCCATGTGTTTCAGATCTTCTTGCACACACCATTGTGCTATGTTCTGTCCTTCCTTTGTGGAGGACAATCGCACAGCCCTTGCTTTTCTGGGAAGCAGGATTCGACTTTGGACATGTCATAGTGAGTTCCAGTTTGGAAAGAACCCACTTTGTAGTTCTCAAGAGTCAGGATATGCAGAACCACCCTCCCACCCCCCAGATTCAATGAGTTTCACGTTTGGGAAGAGCACGGCAGATCTCTGCTACACCACTCCGGTTCCACTGATGTTAACTCATTTGTCTTGGCAAGTAAGTGTGGAGAATATGAGAAGGTAACAAATTGCAAGATTATGTGAAAAGCCTGTGATTTCACTTTACAGATAGGTTCTCCTTCTTTCATTTTCTGTTTTATTACAGTAATTAGTCGGTAGTCTGATTGCTGTATTTGGGGATTAGTGTCACAGACAATTCATCACAAGTCGAACATCTGTTCCCTTGGATGTACCGTATTTCCTTGCTTCCTTCCTGCTCTCTGTGCATTCTAGTCAGAGGGAAATTCTTCCTCATTAATAGTTGGTTGAACATACTTCCACCAGATGTAGGTGACTGTGGGGTGGTGTTTCCTCGCCCCCCATCTGGGATAAATCGATACAGATACCAGTTTAGCTTTTAAAGACAATGGACATACTGTGTTGAGGGTGCTTTGTACCTGTTAAGGTTGTCTATATATCCCTTGTGGTGTTAATTTATTGAGTCTCATCCAGCTTTCTCTAGGCTTCTCTGACAGTTCCAGTATTTTGGCAGTGGATATGGAGAGATGACTGTTAACACTTCACAGGGCAGGGAAAAGGCACAAGCCCTAGAACAGTGCATGGGAATGGCAATTCTGAGCTGAAAGGTACAGCCCTGGAGAGCTAAAAAAAAAAAGATGAAACTTTTGTGAGTGTTCAGCACCCGGCTGGAGGCTACAGCTCTCACTTGACTTACTCACTGGTGTATCCTGCAAAGGCTTCACTGCACAGAGCTTTGAAGTTAGTTAATACCAGGCCTTTAGCTCTCAAGCTCTTGGTTCTTCAGGACACCTCACAGCCTGTGCTTGGCTCTCTTCTGGGGTTTGTTAATTTTGAGGCAGTTTGTATGGGCTATATTTCCATACTTCCATACTGCAGCAGGTTCACCACTACAGGAGTCTGGTGCAGTCTTTCAGGATTGTATTAGTCCTGTGAAGACAGCAGGAACAGCAAAGCTTCATAGATGTGCTTAATGATGATGCTTCTGGAATTGGTACGCTATTAATTTGTGAAATAGTCTCCTGGTGCCTGGTTCCACTTCAGGCAGTTGAAGCTGGTGTACCAGCAAGTTGTGGATCGTGGGATGAGTTTGTTTCTTTATTAAAATCAAATTATATATAAACAATGTATGGTGCCCTTTGGGATAAGAGCAAGGATGCCTGTAGTGACCAACATAATATCCATATAATCATTCTTCTACGTATAAACTGTTTGAAGGAAAGCTGCTGAGGCTTGTCCTCAGCAAGGGATTTATGGCTTGAAAAGCTGTCCTTCACTGGAAAGCTAGGGCTTCAGTGGGGGAATGAAAGCAGCCTCCCCAGCTGCAGGACTTCTCCAGAATGAGTTGAAAGACCCTTAAGGCACTGCAAGATGAGTTTGCCTCCCCTTCTTGACCTATTCTTGGAGGATTTGGGGAAGCTCTCACTGGTGCTGATGGGAACCCATGCTGGAAATGCAGATTTTTGCTTTTGCTTGTGTGTGATGTTAAACAAACTGTTTGCTGAAGCTCTGTAGATGGGTTTCTGTACAGCAGTCTCACATTAATTATCATCCTCAAGAACATGTTCCTGTTGGCAATCCCATATAACATGTGGAGGCATCTGGTGGGATAAGACCATACTGCGGGTCCCTGAGGTGATAAATGATGGGCTCTTGGAGTATGAATTGAAGTACCTTTATTTTTCATGGAATATTAAGTGAAAAAAACAACAGGTGTTACATGAGTGACACTTAATAGACATTGAATATTGAAGTTGAAAGTTTCTTTGAGAAGATTGCATCACATTTAGCTGGATTCTCCTGTCTTTCCTTCTTGTCTTTCCAGGGCTGGACGGCTTTTCTTGGGTAGTAATGAGCCTTGAGATGTGTCATGCACTTGGGTAAATCTGAATTCCTTGTAAAACATTTGGCCTCACTGTCAAATCCCTGTAAACTCCTACCAGCCCTGTGTAAAGTGAGCAGCTTTCCTGTTTGATGCCAGTTAGAACCGTTTTGGTAGGAATCTAGCATGAGTGGTACCTGAGGAGTGGTACCCTGGGAGGTAAAGGTAAAAACAGGGGTCAGTCATCATAACCTCGAAGGATCTATGAGTTTGAAATCAGAGAAAGTGCCAGTGTTGTTCTGGGCCTTAATTTTTGATGTCAGCTGTGACTGGGAATTGTGAGGGCAGTACCCTGATGGGTGCAGAGGGCTGGAGAAGCCTAGAGCAAAGTGGAAGCGAGAGAAAAGTGGGACCTGTGGTCATCCTGATATTTTGAGCTCCTGTTGAGGTGAAGCAACACTCCACTTTGTACTCAGCTTGAACTGATAAGGCTTTCCCTCTGCAGTTAGTTCTAGTGCTCCCAGCATCTTAGCATTAGTGTGGAGAGGGACCTGAGGGTGAGAGACACTCCTGATACACGTCAGGGGATTTCCACCACAGTTGGAGGATGGATCAGTGGGCTGGTGACCTTCAAAATGCTGGAAACTGTTGCTGTTAAACATAGGGAACTGCTTTTATTGACAACCCAAATAAATAAATCCAAGGCCAATAGCACATAGAATTAGCAGAGCTGCAGGTGCTGGGCTGAGTGGTGATGTGCTTTGTAGTTAAGGTGGAGATTTTTCTAAAGAACTCGGTTTTGTGATGGTGTTGGGGGGGTTGCAGAAAATAAAAAGCCCTCAGCAAGTCATCATTCCACTTGGCTTCTGGCCAGGCTCGGACGCTTCTCTTCAGTGTCTGAGTATGACTGAGTCATGATGGGATGCTGGGAACTCGGCAATCCTGCTCCTTATTCTGTGCATAGTATCAGGCTCCACATGCAGATGGAGTGGCTTGTTACACCACTGTGCACAATTAGACCTGTGTAGGCAAGTCCTAGCTCCTGGGAGAGGGAATAAGCCAGCAGTGTTGTAGAAGTGGCAGCATGTCGTGATGTTGGTGCTGAAGGTGTCTTGGAAAACTCATAATGACTAGGTTTTGTTAAGAGGTCATGGCCAGAAAAATAAGGTTTACAAGAGAGAAGGAAGGTAAAAAAGAAAAAAAAGTTGAAGTCTAGTAATGTGTTTTTCTCTTTTTGTGTGTGTGTTTCGTTTGTTTTGTTGTTGTTGTTGCTTTGGAAAACTCATAATGACTAGGTTTTGTTAAGAGGTCATGGCCAGAAAAATAAGGTTTACAAGAGAGAAGGAAGGTAAAAAAGAAAAAAAAGTTGAAGTCTAGTAATGTGTTTTTCTCTTTTTGTGTGTGTGTTTCGTTTGTTTTGTTGTTGTTGTTGCTGTGTTTATTTTCCTGGGGACAAAACATCTGAACCTGCATAAGGTTCACAGTTTTTAGCATTGAATATCAAATTCTTAGGGCAAAGCTCCCAAAATACAACCAAACATCTCAGAGATTGAGTTCTTTTCCCAGGAAAGCTTGAGTACGTCCCTTTGGTAGAGAATTTGGGTATGAGCAAGGAGGAAATGTGCTTTATGGGTGATAGCATGAGCATGATGGTTGGGATCCCCCTATATTTTGAAAGATCATCAGCTTGTTACCTCCCTGAGGTATATTGATATAAAAGTTGATATAAACTCAGAGATTTGGAAGTAGTTGTGTTGCCTAGTACAGAATATTTAGGTAAACCCTTGTGATTATTCTGGAATTTGAACTGTGATCTGTGTTACCTGAGTATGTACCTGTTGCAGGTGAAGTCCTTCCTCATCCTTGTCTTTCCTGGTCACCAAGTGAAGGTCTCACTGTAAAGTTACTTCTACATGCAGCAGTTTTGACCGGAGTGAAGAAGAAACTCTGTTAGCTCTCAGTTTCTCTGTGGTAGCACCCTGCTGTAAAAGTGACAGGGCAAGAGAAACAGCCTCAGGTTGTACCAGAAATGGTTTAGATGGGGTATTGGGAAAAATATCTTCACCAAAAGGATTGTCAATCATTGGAACAAGCT
Source organism: Heliornis fulica (assembly GCA_013399135.1). Classification (NCBI taxonomy): domain Eukaryota; kingdom Metazoa; phylum Chordata; class Aves; order Gruiformes; family Heliornithidae; genus Heliornis; species Heliornis fulica. The sequence goes on from VXBZ01003786.1 coordinate 270,362, forward strand.
GCCCAGGGAAAGTGGTGGAGTCAGCATCACTTGGGGTGTTTAAAACACCTGTAAGGACTTGGCAGTACCAGGGTAATGGTTGGCCTTGATGAAACTAAAGGCTTTTTCCACCCAAAAGAATTCTGTGATTCTGTGTCGCTCATCCATTACTGGCTTGGTGTCCTCTTCAGTCATCAGTTTCCTGCATCATTCCAGAGCCCTTGAAAGTATTTTCAAGTTGGTGCCTTCCTGTTGGTTCTTGGGTATTGTCCCTTTAAATTGATGAGGAGCACTGTAGTAATCTACAGAAATAATCTTCTCATACCTCTCCTTGTGGTTGCACTTCACTTCTGTTTTGTTGTTCTGCATAATTCTCCTTTAAAGAGGATTGTTTTGCAATATCAGTCCTTGTCCATCATACCATCTGCTTTGCTGTCACTTGGCAACTTCATTTAATTTTTTCTTCAGTCTGCTTTCCTTTCCACATGCTGCAAATCACAAGGAACTTGATTCAATTTAAATTTCAGCTTGATCAACTGCTATAAAATTGTAATTTGCCTTGCCCTGGATTTCATCTGCTGGCCAAAGATGGGAAAGCAGAGCTGGCATTGAGGAAAGTGTGGATCTTTGGTACTTTGTGTTTCCTTAGAAAACTCCAGGAACCACCAAGACCTTGCCAGTGTGATTGTGTTGGGTAGGTTACATCTCAGAATGAGATGTGGTGTCTTTTGTAGAATCGAGGTTCTTGATTCCCCCAAAACACTGGATGGCATGAGTGTGAGGTGACAGTGTGGTTTACAGGCTGAGGTTTGGATGGAGCTCTTGTGAAGGTTACCCATCAGGATCTGCCCATCTGATGTGTGTAGCATATGCTGATAGGACATTTGTTTCTCTGTGTTGGTGAAACAGGGCTGCATGTTCAAGGCCAGGTTGGATGAGGCCCTGAGTAACCTGATCTAGTTGGGGGTATCCCTGCTTCTTGCAGGGGGGTTGGACTAGATGACCTCTGGGAGTCACTTCCAACTCCAGCCATTCTATGATTCTATGATTCTATGATTCTAAGTTTAAAAATGTGTGAAGGCATCAAATGAGCATAGTGAAGGCAGATGAGGGGGCACAATAGATTTTAATCACACCATGGTGCTTGAATTTGTCAAAGCATTTCTGTGAAGCAAAGCCCTTAGGTGTATGTTTCGGGTATCGCTGTTTCCAGTGGGACTCCAACATCTGTTTGTTGATGGGTGGAACAGCATCCTGGTTTTTGCCTGGAGAGATGGGTATGCTCCTGTATCTTGTGTGCTCTTCTGGAGGGACTCGTTAAAATAATCTGTCCTGGCTGCTCAGGGAGGGAGCAGTTACAGGAGAGGCAAGCCCAGTCAGTGGTGGGAGTCCTGAGCCAGGGGTTCCTATGCCTCTGTCTAGACCAAAGAGGTTTGGAAGTTTTCAGATTAGCTTTGGATAAGCCTCTGAACTTTGCAGATGCTTCTTCTAGCCAGATCAGACCTTTAAAAGGCTTGAGGTTTGTCCATTGCTAATTTTCATGTGCGTTACATTAAACACTCTTGAGTTGAAATATTTCATATTTTAAAAATAGAATAAAAAACAACAAATCAGGAGGAAAAGCATGTTGAAAAAAATGTAGCAAACAGATGGAAAGCAAAAGGGAAAAGTGAACTTTGTAGAAATACCATACATGCCAGACCCTTCAGAGACCGTTTCCTGCACACTGCTCTGTAAAGCCGATGTCACGACACGCTCTCGCGTGCAGGGGCCGGGGTGCGCAAGCAGAAAGCCTCGTTTGATCTCGAGGGTGGGGCGGCTGCCATTCGACCCATCCGTGATCTGAGCCTCGACCCAGCACCTGTCATGTGATTTTCCACTCGCTGGTGTCTGCACCACTCCCTCAATCCCTCTCCCCCCTCTGTGAGCAGATAGTGCTGACACGCTTCCTGTGCTGGGCTGCCGGGTACCGCTCCGGAGCATCCTGGCACCCCAGTGCCTGTGGCTTGGGCACAAGACTTCAAAAGCAATTTCTTGGCATGGGGAAGAAATATTTTTTGAAGCAAGTTTGGGCGCTTCCCCAAATGACCTGTTCCAAGCAAGCAGAGAGAAAGCTTACATTATCTCATGTGGAAGACCCAGATCCTTCGAGGAGCCTGCCAGAGGTGTATGAAATATGCTGTTGCTGCTGAGAAACCTTGACAGATGTGGTGACTGCTGACAAAAATAAAAGATACAGACCCAATAGCCGAGGTAACAGCTCAGACTGTGCGTCTGCTCTTCGGTGCTCGGCGTCGAGAAACTGCTCGGTGTGTTTTGCAAACACTGGGGTGTTCTTGGTTCCTTATTAGCCAAAGCCAGTTGAGTGTGTGGTGGAAGACAAAAGGGAGGGAAATATGAAAAATAACATTAGCTTAATATGAAGAAGCTATAGCTTTTGCTAATCCATCTCCTGGAATTAGTGTTTCAGATGATTTCTCTCTACTTAGTGAAGGTTTGTGTGCTTGGAAAGACATTGGAGTTTTGAAAAAAATACAGGGGAGGGAAAGCCGATATACATTGTGTTTTGGTACCTGGCAGAGACCTTGAACACGTCATCTTGAAATGAAAGGGACTAATTAATTATTTACTCACTTGTGACTATCCAGATACATAAGTTGCAGTAAAAAGCCGAGGAGTTTTCTGGAAGTTTCCACTCGAAACTCTTTTCTCATAGGAAATTAACTGCAAGGAGGCTGCTGGTGACTCTGTGGTAACTCTGAAAATACCCTTCACTGGAAATCATTAACACAACAGCCCAGAAAAAAGCCAAGCTGTTTTTCTCCTCTTCAGGAACCCGTTTGGCAGTCTTGTGGAGATGCACACTTGGTGCCTGTGTCATGGGACCTGGTGTGATTTGTGCCTGTGGGAGCTGGGATGGGGACAGGCCACCTTGTGTCTCACCAAGCAGGTAGCAGGAGAGTTTGAGCTCTTGGCTCAGACTAGAGGCCCTTGAGGGCTTTTGGCTCAAGAGGTTGGCTGTTTGGGTTGGGTTTGTTTTTTTTTTTGTTGTTTTGGTTTGTTTTTTATTTTTTTCTTCTTAAATTTCTAAATGTACTTGTTAGTTATATGCTTTGAATTATTTTTCCAGACTAATTTTTGGGGAGAAATGCCAGTAAGCGAAACTGTATGAGCAGCAGTGTACTACCCTCAGTCTTCCTGTTCAGAGTACAAGCTTGGGAGAGCAGGGGGCCCAGCAGGGCATGTGTGAGCCCGAGCTGTAATGTGGATCTCTATCGAAGGGCCGTGAGCAGAAAGCCAGCAGCAGCTCTAGCACTTTGTGGGCAGCAAGGAGCAATCCAAAGGTGAGAGACCCTGCGTGGTGCCATCGCGTGGGGTGTGTCTGCTGGGTCATCTTGCTTTTACTCTGTAGCCCTTGTAAATATGGAGCATCTGATGCAGATACCCCTTGCATCTCTGACAAGAGACAAGCACTGGGGAGGTTCTGTCTTCTCTAGCTGTGGTCCCAAGCCTCAACACCAGATCTTTACTGCTGCCATGCTCTGCCCCTGGGCACTGCCTCGGTTGAGTTGACTTCTCACTTGGGCATTGTACACTAGTTCTGGCCAGGTCCTACAGTAGACTTCCCTGTGGGATGCAGAGTCTTCTTTAACCTTGGGGGCATCTCCATCTCATCCTTGTCTATGTGTGTAAGTAATAATGAAAGACCTGCTACACGATGCATTTGGCTTTAAGAGACATCAGGACTCAAAATGCCTCTCTGCCTCCTTTCCACTGACCAGAATCTGCTTCTTCCCTCTGGAAAGCATCCAGCCACATTGTTCAGCACTGGGGTGTTTGCCATGTTTTGGGGTACACAGATGCATGATGCAGGTACATCATTGGCTAATTTGATTTTGATAACTGGTGGAAGCGTTCAGAGCAAGATGATGTAGTGAGATCCTGCTGACAGGGGGGAGGATGCTTGGAGTGTGCCTGGGGCTGTGCTTTATCCCTTCTAGGGTACTCATGCCTGCTCTCAACTCGATTATTGCTGGGGTGAAATGAATGGGTCACTGTGCTTATCTGTCTTCTAAACACACCCACCCTGTCTTTCTTACATATATGTCACTAGTGTTGTGTAGGGAGGTCTCGTCTTGAGATATTTGGCTTTACCACAGTGTAAATAATAGCTGCTGGATCACATCACTAGTCACATGGCTGCTCTTTGAAAATAACAGTATTTGTGGAAAAACTGACACTTTCTTCCCTTTGTAACTGGTTACCAAAAAGATCCAACCCCGGCCTGTACCTGGGGAAGGTAACGGGCTGCTCTGCCAGTGAACACTGACGAGTGAATGGCACACACGTACCCACTGTTTGCATCCAGTGGTTCAGAGCTCCTGTGCCCTTCTGTCCCTCACAAACCTGTCCAAAACCTCCTGGAGCACAGTGTCAGTGAAAACAGCGCTTCTGGAGTACCTTTCAGAGTGTTTTGTAACTGTTTTTGTAAGCTAAGCTTTCTCAATAGTTATGAAAAATGGTTACTCTTGCTGTACTAATAAGAGCAAACCCGAGTGGGTGGTTTGTTTTTGCAGCCTTGGGTAATTTCTTGTGCAACACGTACCCTTCACCGACCCTGCTTGTCAGCACCCGTAATGTGTGTGTCTGCTCAGAATCCTCTCCCAATATCTGCTGTACTAAATCCACCAGGGTTATGGCACTTCCAAATAGCACAGCTCTGGCTCCCCACCCTTAAACTACATTTTTCCTTTTGTCCCTGAAGCAAATGTATCTGTTTCTGCTGTTTGGCTCGCTGGCTGAGGTACCTGTGATATCAGTCAGGCCTCCAACGCTTTCTGCTTTTCTTTCTAGTCTTTCAGCTTTAACACAGGGTGATGAAAACTGAGTGAAACAGGCAGAAATCTGAATCACTGAATCCCTGGGGTTGAGAGAGACCTTTAAGCTCATCAAGTCCAACTCCAGCCTGACTCTGCCCAGGCCACCTCCATACCATGTCTTTCAGCACCTCATCTCTTGTCCTTTCCAATCCCTCCAGGGATGGTGGCTCCACCACTGCCCTGGGCAGCCTGT